>PVKS010024428.1:0-31072 GCA_004027875.1 Aplodontia rufa
ACTGCTTTCCAGAGGGGCTGTACCAGTCTGCAGCTCCACCAACAGTGTGTTAGTGTGCCTATCTCTCCACAGCCCCTCCAGCATCTATTGTTGTTTATTTTCTTCATCTTTGCCATTCTGACTGGTGTAAGGTGATATCTTAATGTGGTTTTCATTTGCATTTCTCTGATTACTAATGATTTAGAGCACTTTCTCATTTTTGAAATGTTAAACTAACCTTGTATATCAGGGATTAATCCTTCTTGCTCATGGTGTTTAATTCTAGATATGCATAATTAGGATCCATTAGATAGTAATCATATATATATATATATATATGCGTGTGTGTGTGTGTGTGTGTGTGTATGTGTGTATATACAACTTTCTCCCTATCTACCATTGGATGTTCCCATTTTAAAATTTTTATTTAAATTAATTTATATGAGATGAAATATCTAGAAGTAAAAATAATAAGGTGAAATCTATAATACTTAATTATTAGAAAATTCTCTATTATGTAATATTAACAAAAAGTCCTGAAGTGTTGACTTACATTTTAACATTTCTTTCTAAAATTTTGAAATATTTAATTTTAATACATGTTACTTTGAAATATCATAAGATTACTTCATAAAAAGACCTTTAAGAATAAAACATGTTTCCTTAGGATAATATCTTATAGAATATATGGCAAAGTATTATGATTTTATAAAGAAAAATATCTCTATATAATTTCTAACTGTTGAACAGAAGACTTTGTAACTTTTCTTGGCCACAAAGAAGAATGAAATTATGATATTTGCTGGTAAGTGGATGAATTGGGGAACATCATGTTAAAATGAAATAAGTCAGACTCAGAAAGTCAAAGACTAAATGTTTTCTCTCATATGCAGAAGCCAGATCAAAATATGAGGGCAATCCTATGAAAATGGATGGATATCAGTGGAGTACAAGAAAGGTATGGAGGGCACAGAAGGGCATGAAAATAGAGGAACTGTGGAATCAATGCGACCAAGCTATGCTAGGGCTAGGTGCATATACAAATATAACAGTGAATTTCACCTTTGTGGATATCAATAAAGCACTACTTTTAAAAAAGCTATAAATAAATAGAAGGAAGAACAGCAGAGGAAGGTGAACAAGGAGAGGGGGAGGGCAACTACTGGGGACCCAGTGGAACAAATTATATTCCACATATGTATAATTATGCCAAAATGAAACAGACACATATGTGGCTATAATGCATAAATAAATATAAAGTTTTAGAAAATGATCACAGATGCTGAGAATATAGCTCAGTGGTAGATTGCTTATCTGGCCCATGTAACGCTTTGCATCCCATATTCCAAACAATGCCAAAAAAATAATAAGATAAGGGGCTGGAGCACGAGGACTGGGGTTCAAACACCAGCACCACGTACACAACTGAGTGTTGGAGTAACTAAGGCCACGTGAAAAACTAAATAAAGTTGTTTCTCTCTTTCTCTGTCTCTCTTACTGTCCCTCTCTCTTAAAAAAAAATAAGTGCCTTATATTCTTGTGACTTCAAAATTTTCTCCATAGTTAGTATTTAAAATCATATGAAGTAAAAATAATTATTATTGTAGGAAAGAAACAAATCAAATGAATAGGAAAAGAGATTCTCTGTGTTTGAAAATTATACTTTTATCTTTACCAATCTCAATAAGAAAATATCTTGTATAAAATTATATTTTGAAAAAAAAAATCACAAATTTGGCATCCCTTAAATAGATTACATCATTTTCTATTGGGTCATGGAAATTTATGAGTACAAAACAAGTTAAATCAAAACTTTGATATTTCAGAATGACTTACTATAAATATGTTTTGTTTATTTATGCACTGGATTATTAATACTAAACATGCTATACATATGTAGACTTATAAGCTATTCTGTTTTGAAAATGTGTTTCTAGTTTTATCAATTCCACTGAAGCAAAAAATCCAAACTTGAAAACTCAGTATATACATTTTGAGCTTAATATTTCTTTACATTTTGAGTGATTCTTGGAGTTCTATAGTATGATGAAATATATAGATTATCAACATAAAAATCACATCATCATAAAATAAATCACATTTACTTTCTCAGGCTTGGATGTATTTTATTTTTCCCCAAACAACACAATAGCTTAAGTGTATATATATATATATACATGTATATAAACATATAAATATATGTAAACACATGTGTACATGTTTATATATATGTGTGTGAATGTACACATATATTTAAAAACACTAATTAAATAAGAATATTCAATATTTTTTACTGTTTTTACTATTTTCTTGTGTAATCTTAATATTTAAATTGTTGATTCTGCTAACCAAAAAAAAAAAAAAAAGAAAGAAAAATCATTTGTTTCTCTAGAGTCTCTGACCAAAGTCATCTCTCCTATCAGCCACCCTGGGCACCATCTCCAGCCCCATGAGTTCTTGGCAGAGAGGCAGAGAGCAAGAATGCTCTTGACAGTGCTCTGTCACTGAGCTCTCTCCCTGGTATTCACTGGAGAATATTCAGATTCCAAGGTTTGCATTGGAAGCTCTTTGTCCCTCTTAATATTTCTCCTGAATCTCCTCTAAGTGAGCCACCAAATATTACAGTGCTGGGCTTTGCTCATCATTAAATGCTCACCATTGTTTGCATACAAGGTGTGCCCCCAAACCTCCTATTAATGTAGGAACGTTAAGAGGTAAAATTATTGTATTATGTACCTGTAATCTAATCAATCCATCCCAGTTTCAATGGACTGATTGGGTGGTAACTGTGGACAAGTGGGTCTTGATTGAAGGAGGTGGGTTACTGGAGCTGTGCTCTGGAAAGATACATCTTCTCTATGGTTCTTTCCCTCTTTTCTGTCTCTCTGCTTCCTGGTTTCTCCATGAGTAAGGCAATTTCCTAAGTTGGGCTCTTGCCAGATGATATGCTACCTTACCTTGGGCCCAAAGCAAGGGTGTCAGCCCTCTGTATGCTGAGACCCATGAAAACCCTCCTCCAAAATTTCCCTCCTCTGAGTCCTTTGGTTAGGTATTTTGCTAACAGTGATGCAAAGCTGGTTATGAAAACATGCATACTTTATTTAGTGCAATTTATTTTCTGCTAACATTATCCTAATTAAAGAACTGATGATTTTATCACCACCAACACAGTTGCTATTTCAAGTTTCATCATTGGTCTGTGCTAATTATAAACACTTTAAATTTGAACATATGAAAGGCAGTAGTAACTCTGCAGAGGATGATGATTTTTCAACCTACCTTCTTCATTTTTAGAAAATAATTCATCAACATAAAAGATTTCTGTACTCATGACCACATCTTATTCTAAATTGAAACTGATAGCTATTGGATCCTGGTTTTCCCCTACTCCTTTCTTTTCCTCTGTCTGTGATTTTATTGAGTTCTTATACAAACTTCTCCTGCTTGCCTCAGTTTCTAAGATTTTAAATGAGTGTAAAACAATGTTTCAGATTATATTCAACAATTTTCAAAAATATTGATTTTTGACCATGATTTACTACTGTGATAAATGACATTGTTTCACTTAAACAATACTGGATGCAATGTGGTGACTAAGTAAAATTTTCTTAAATGAAATTGGTTAGCATATTTCAAACTATTGAACAATATGAACATTGATTAGTCATGGATATACTTGTTAAATGTGACTAATAATCTGGAGTGTATAAATATTTATATAGCTGTGGAATTTACATTTTCTGGAAATACTATTCACATTGTTCTTTATATGTGTTAGTTATACAAAATACTATAATTTAAATAAATCACTTCAATCATTGGCATGACATTTTTCTCTCTTATTTCTAGTAATTATACATGTTTTTCCCTCTTTCAAGAAAACTTGCCAAAAATTACTTAATTCTTGCACAACATTGCTCAATTTAATTTTATTAGCCAGGTGTGGTGACTCTTTCCTAAAACATCAATGACTCGGGAGGCTGAAACAGGATGATTGTGAGTTTGAGGTCATCCTCAGCAATTTAGACCTGAGAGCTTAGTGAGACCCTGTCTTAAAATAAAAAAGGGTGAGGAATGCAGTTCAGAGGTAAAGTACCCCTTGGTTCAATCTCCAATGCCATAAAAAAAGTTTTATGATTCTGTACTACTTTCATATTAGTTTGCATTTGATTTTGTCACTGACATATATAGAAATTTAAACTGGCCCCAGGGTGTATTATTCTGGTATACATATACCTTCCCTCAGTTATTCAGTCAAATGCAAATCTAGGAGTTGCTGAGAAAGGATTTTGTAAGTGTAATTAAGTTCCCCATTCAACTGGATCAGAAGATTTTCTATGTGATCCTGATCCTATCACATAAGATCTTTAAATTTTTCTCTAGCAGTCAGAAAGGAATCAGGGTTTCCACTTAGGTGAGTTTGAAGGGAACATAGATTTTATGATTTGTCTTGGAAACCCTAAATATAGATATCAGCAATGCTGTACTAGACTTCTAAGAGTCAAAAACTGTGAGATAAATTTCTCTTGTTACATTAACTGGAAAAATCATGCACAATCTCAATTTCCCTTAAGCTTCTAAACTCTCCAGAAGCCAATCTTCCTTGTACAGTTGTTTGATTTCAAATGAAGCTTGGTATAGTGGGAAATATCTGACTGTAGGAATTTCCTGTAGCTGAGTGACTCTCAAAAGTCACTGCTTGCCTGCCTGCATTATTTTTCTCATTTCATCATGTTCAATTCATTCAAATAAATTCCTTATGCAAATTGTGTATGGAGTCTGAGAAATGTTTTCAAAAAATCAAAATAGCAAAAGCAATGCACATGAAATTGTTTTGGTGGGTTTAATAAAATATTAAATATTCATTTGATTTATTATTTGGAAATTATATATATATATATAATTATATATTCTCAGTTGTACTGAAATTGTGGCATCTCTGAAAAATTTACATACCTATTTTATAAACACTATGTACATGGCTATAGTTAGGATGTAAGATATCTCCACAAAGCTCATATGAGACAGTGCAAAAAGGCTCAGAGGTAAATGATCAGTACAACACCCTTAATCCAATCAGTGAATCCCTTATAGGGTTAATTTGTAGTGAGTTAATCTTTATCCTTTATAGTGATTAACTGGCAACTGAAGGTAAGTATGGCATGTTTAAAGCAGGTGGATCATTGGGGGCTTGCCTTTGGGGGTATTTTTTTCTTCATTAGCTTTTCATCTGCAAATATGGAAAATGTAAGAGCTAATTCATTTATAAGTTTGAGTGATTTTCCTCTTTATTGAATTAGATATGTGGATGAATTTATACAATCTTAAATTATTCTCACAGTGACATTACCTTTTTGGTAGGAAAAGTAATCTGAAATGTTAACAATGACTTGTTGCCCAATTAAGATCAGTAGACTAACCCAATCAGACTTGGATTTAAATGCTACCAGCGGTTTTAGGATATACATACCATCCAGCACCTAGGCTACACACCTGACATGCAATGCTCCCTCTACACACCTCAGTCATCTGGTCTACCCCTTTGAATCTCCCACCCAGGTAATGTTTGGGCAGGTATCACTTATTAGCAGGCCTATTCATTTCTAAGCACCTAAAGACTCATCTATGGCATCTATCACTTGTACTATTTTCACATACAAATTTTCTGAATGACAGAGTCCCTAAATTGTTTTTCAGGAAATACCTCCAGAGTCCACTTAAGATCAGCTTGAAACTAGCATTTCAAGAACAGACATGTAGAGAAGCACACTTGTCCAGATGACGAGCTTTCGAAGGCACGAGCTAAGTATCTCCCATGCAGAGCATAGCTCCCCACCAAAGAAAAAGGCAATTTGTAAGAGTATGGTGCCTACCTAGGCCAGCACAGAAGAACCCTAAAACTCCCCTTCTCACCATTCAGTCAATGAGCAACTTCTCCTCTCTCCCTTCCTATAAATTCTCTCACTACCAAAAAATCTGAGAAACAGAGTTGTGCATACCTCCTATGTTCTTGGCTGTCACCACTAAATAAAAACTCTTTCTTTTTGCAAAAACCTGATGCTATGCTATTGGGTTTTATTGGCAATGGGCATTAAGCCCTTGCTCAGTATTATTCTTAGAGCCAAGTCTAAAATTTTGGACAAAGTAGTAACTAGGTACCCATTGTGAGATAAGATAAGTACTAACACCCAAACAATATTCTTTTTTTTCCTAAAATAACCTTGGCCAAAGAAAATTGACTGGCAAACCAAGAGTCAATGCAAGAAGGGTTAAAAGAATTGCAGGTACAAGTAGCAATGATTCATTAGCCATTACTATATATGTGTAAAGTAATCTTTCAAATGACTGCATACTTGTCTGGAATTTAAGCATCACACAGGTTGGGAGGGATACCAGGGACTGAACACAGGGGCACTCAACCACTGAGCCAAATCCCCAGCCCACTTTTATTTTTTATTTTGAGACAGATTCTCACTATATTTCTGAAGCTGGCTTTGAAATTGTAATCCCTCCTGGCTCAGCCTCCTGAGCCGCTGGTATTCCAGGCGTGTACATTACCCCGGCTGTGTGTCATATTTATTAAAATATTACTAAATATGGGCAACCAATTCTGCTTTATTTTAATTAAACAGTGCTACAATACACCTTATATTGCAGAATTATTTGCATTAATCATTTTTGTCCATATATCCTTGTGAATATAGACTTAATTCTGTGAGATAATTATTAATGACTTTGAAGAATGTACTAGCATATTTCTTAAATTGAATATTAGGTGAGTTCCTAGAGAGACTTCAACCAAAGTATGAAAAATTTCATTATTTCAATGACAGGACACAGTACATATGACATCAACTTTTCATTTATACATCTCAATTTATAGTTCACTATGAAAGAGAAGACTATGCTTTAAACATACAGCTTTGCTGAATGAAATAACATAATTGTCATAAATGTGATAAGAATTAATTTAAAGAAAATGAAATCAATTAAGCCTTCATAAACTTTAGAAATACAAAGCAGTGATTCTAATATTTCAAGTGTCTCTTGATGCTATTAGTTTGGGTAGGAATTTTCTCAGTGCCTCTGTAACATCTTTGTTGCGCAGACTGTATATCACAGGATTGAACATGGGAGTCAAAATGGTGTAGAAAAGAGAAAGCAATTTGTCTATTCCTTCATACTGATTGGATTTGGGTTTTAAGTAAGTGATAGTAGCTGATCCATAGAATAAAAATACAACTATTAGGTGGGAAGAACACGTGGAAAAGGCTTTGGCCCTTCCAGTGTTTGATGGCAGTTTCAGGATACTCGTCATAATTCTACCGTAGGACACAAGGATCAACATAAAGGGAACAGTAATAAGTAAAGAGGCAAACAAATACACTACCATTTCATTCACAAAGATGTCCCCACAGGCCAACTTGAGCATTGGGGGAATGTCACAGAAGAAGTGATTGATTTGGTTGGATTCACAGAAGGGCAACGAGAAAATCTGACAGGTCTGCCCTATCTCCACTGGAATCCCACTGATCCAGGAGCCAGCTACCAATTGCAAGCAGACCTTGTGGCTCATGACTAGAGGATAGTGCAAAGGGTTGCAAATGGCCACGTAGCGGTCATAGGCCATCACCGCCAGAAGGAGGCATTCTGTGGCTCCCAGCATAAGAACAAAGCACATTTGTGCAGCACAGGCATAGAAAGAAATATTTCCCTTCTGGGTCCAAAGATCCTTAAGCATTCTGGGAAGAGTGACGGACACATAACAGATTTCAAGGAAAGAAAAATTACTGATAAAAAAGTACATAGGGGTCTGTAGAGTGGGCTCTACTCTAGTAATTAGAATAATGGTGCCATTTCCCAGCAGGATAATCAGATAGATGACTAAGAATGTTCCAAATAGAAACCAGTGCAGCCTGGGAATATCAGAAAAGCCCAAGAGAACAAATT
Source organism: Aplodontia rufa (assembly GCA_004027875.1). Lineage (NCBI taxonomy): Eukaryota > Metazoa > Chordata > Mammalia > Rodentia > Aplodontiidae > Aplodontia > Aplodontia rufa. The sequence continues at coordinate 7,930 of PVKS010024428.1, forward strand.
CCACCATTGCTGAAAGATTAGTTCCTGTGATTATCATTTTCATTTCGCTCCGTGGATTTATATATCTAAGCTCCATTGTGTCTTTAATAACTGTATTAGCACATTTGTTCTTGTCTTTACGATTTCTCAGTCTTTCTCTGATACTTTGATTTTCTTGATCTGAAGAATTTGATGTTAATCTAGGAACAATAGACTCATCTGCTGGAGAAAAAATCAATCAAAAATTAAATGGTTAAACGATGGATTCATTAGATTTGCATTCTTATTTTTACCAAAAAGATGATATAACTTGGGGCTGGAAGCATAGCTTGATGGTAAAACATTTGTCTAACATGCTCAAGGTTCTGTATTCTTTCAGCTCCACCCCATAAAGATGAGTAAGTGAAGACATAATGAATAAATGGATTGAATGCTTTAAAAGATGATATATCTGTACAGTTATTTAACTTAAAATATCAGAGTGATTTAATAATGGAGATGAGCTTTTCCTTCTAACCTCCCGTCCTTTGTTTTATAAACTAAACCTTACCCCAGTCAGAATAGCAAAAATGAAGAATATGAACAATAACACATGCTGGAGGAATTGTGGGGAGAAAGCAACACTAACTCACTGTTGGTGGGTCTGCAAACTGGTACAGCCAATCTGGAAAGCAATGTGGAAACTCCTCAAGAAATTAGGGATGAAATTACCATACAACCCAGCTATCCCATTCCTAGGGATTTTCCCAGAGGACCTAGACTAAGCATATTATTGAGATGCAGCTGCGTCAATGTTCATAGCAGCTTAAATTACAACAGCTAAACTATGGAATCAATCCAGATGCCCCTCACTGGATGAATAGATCTCAAAACTGTTTTGGGATATATATCTCTAAGTTAACTAAGTTTGATTTATAAACCCACCAAAATTGAATGATCACATAAACCAGGGGAACCACAGCTAAGATGCATAAACAATTTAGCTCAACATTTTTTAAAATTTTCTTTTTCACAATTACATGTCTACTTATCTCTTTTCTAGGATTATAATGCAAACTGTGGTATAGAAACAATTCATTAAACCACTTTTCATCTGATCTTCTAAGTTCCCTCCATGATAAAATCAGATCTTTGGTTAAAGACAATTTTTCCTTTTTCCATTGACTGGTGTATCTGTGAAAAAATGTCCAAGAATACTCTACACCTTTTGGTTTCATTTTGAATAGGGGCCACATACAGAAAATAAGCAATTAACTTTGCTTAAACATCCTATCGGGCAGCTGGAGTGGTGGCTCAGAGGTAGAAGATTTGCCTGGCATAGGCATGATCCAGGTTCAAAAAGTCAAACACCACATAAACAAATAAGTGTCAGAAAAACAGAAGCAAGAGAAAAAATAAATAAAAACTAACTTCTCTCTTATCCTGTGTTTTTCTCTCTTTCACAAAAAAATAAAAATAAAAAATAAAGATCTTGTCAACCTTCTTTCCTATGCTATTATTAATGTTCCAGGTTTTAACACAATTAGATTAATCACACTTTTTCTCAAATATCTGTGTGCATAAATTCCATAACATCTGTCATCTATACTCACTGTTTATGCTTATTTTATTTAGAAGATTAGAAATAGTTGGCTCAAATTTCAATTATCTTCTCATTAACTAATCTTCCTTTCTACATTTCTGTAAATTAGCTTTATTCTGTTTGTTTTCCTTATTCATTTGGATGAAACTTCTGATGGAAGCTTTTTCCAAAGGCAACATACCTAGGTATTCAGTAACAGTCCATTCTTTCTTAGCAAATCCTTTGAATTATGCTTATGTGAGTTCTATGGATCCCTCCTAACTTCTTGGAGGGTGGGTGTGGTTGAGAGAAGAGTTGATTTACAGCATTGCTTGCTTCTACAACAAGCTCTCCATGCTGTCTGAAAAACACCTACCTCTTCTCACAAACCTTCTTAATCTATTGTTCCTTCAGATCTCTACTCCTACCTTCTTGACTAAATAAATCTAACCTAAATGCTTAGTTAAATCTCACGTCTCAGTTCCAGGATTATATTACCAAACTTTTCTAACCATAAGTCTGTCTCTACATAAAACCCTGGGTGAACTTTAAGAGATGTAAATTTCATCATTTTAGTGTTTATTGTAGAGGATATATTGGTACCATTAAATTGAATGGGTATCAGTGGAAAAGTTGTTCCTTAATCATTTTATTTTATAATAAATATTTTATGCTTATGCTCATTATAAATAAAGTAACCAAAATTCAGGCTATCTTCATAGTTTATCCAAGATTGCATATAATCTGTATTTCAACTCCATTGCTCTTGCATCTTGGTTTGATTTAGTATAAAATAATCTTTGTTCATACCACTCTTTAAGAATGCTAATTCTTCTAAATAGATATGACAACTTATAAATTGCCATATCTCTTTCTCCCAAAGAACTAGTAAATATCAGCTACCATTTATTAAGTGGTAGACATCAGTCACCATTTATTAAATGGTTTATTATCTGGGTGCTATACTCATTATATTTTCTGTTAAGATCATTTTCTAGTATCTCTGAAAATAGAAAACTACAGAATTAAGTCACTTACTATTTTATATTTATATATTTAATTTTCAAACATTTTCATTTTTATTCAGCCCTGATTAATTTCTTCTTCTCTTGCCTTCACATAGTCTCATGAAAAATGCCATTCTCCTCCTCTATTCTATGTATTTCATCAAGGATAACTGTTTCACTTGATGGAAGTCTCAAATGATCATGGCATGAAAAGAAATACTGGGCTGAGAAATAATGTCAGTGAACTGGAAGATTGTATATGCTTTTCACACTCCAAAATTGAGCCAATTACTTACCCATGTCATACTATAGCACTTTAGTCTGTACTTAGGAAAAATATAGTGTATTGACATTAAGAATGTGAACAAAGAGCATCAGTGTTGCACATATTGTTATGGGGCCAAACTCTTAGAGTGAACTGAAAAGCCCAACTCAAATATAGGATTGGCCAACTTCCATGAATGTTCTTCCAATCAATTTTGAACATGATATGTAAGAAATATAATATGAATCAACTCTAAGAGCTGATTAGGCATATTGCTTCTCTGCATTACTTTCCTTGACATTATATTACATAATTCAATCTATATAAAACACAACACGAGGCGCTACTTTGAAATTTGATTGCATGAATGATTGCCAGCAAATTTAAATAAGCGTTTACCATAATATTTAGTTTCCAAGAAAATGGGAAGAATGAGTAAAAGGACAATGACAATGTACAAACAAAATCTTTGATGTTCAGTGACATATAGTTCTAGTAATTCTCATTTTTATTGAATTAAAATAGATTTTCTCTACTGTTAGCTGTCAAAATAGGTTATTTCATTAAAGGCATCATTTTTATATTCTTATAAGTTTTGACAACAGAAAAATTTGTTAGGAAGTTATATATTTCAAATACTTGAAGCACATTAGTCAATTCAACTTTTTGATTTAGAGAATAAGAAATCTGTGGTGTTATTTCAAACGGTGACATGTTCTGATCAAGATATCTGCCTTATTTTAGATGTTTGAAATTATTTATTGAATATTGATACTAATTTGAATTAATGTTACCTTTGCAGTATAAAATTGGTTCCTTCTTCCTGATGTAGGCTTTCAAATGCTTTCACTGTTAAAATTGTAAAATGTCTACATTGCTTTTAAATAAGAGCCAATTTACTTTTGAAACAGCAAGTGCCACTGTAGAGAGGATAGTCACTTCTTCCCAGTGGGAATATCTCTTCTCCCTCTTCACCCCTAAATTGCTAGTTAAGTGCTCTTATTTGCAATTATTTTGCAGTGGTTTTCCAACAATGGAAAGACAGACTTTCCTGCTATCTCTCCATGGAATAACTTCATGTATGCATTTTCCCCCAAATACAGATAGTAATCACATATTGTCTACAGGAAATTGTTCAAATTATATCTTTTTTTAATTTTTATTTTTGAACAACCATACACATTTTTAACAAAATAATATAAAATGTGTATAATTTCTGGATACTAGATTTACCCCCAGGAGTCCCCCCCCCAAATTTCCCACCTGTATCCCTCCCTTCCCTTACCCACAATATCTCTAAAAAGTATTAGGCTGTATAACATTACACCTTATCTGGATTTAACACATGATAATAAACCACCATTCTCAAATTACATCTTGATTGTTTCCTTTCTTTTTTTTCCTCTCTAATTCTTCTGAATATAACTTTTCAATAAAGTGTGCCTCTTGCACACTTGACATGATGTGAACTTGCTGGGCTTATCCTCTAATCTTTAGGAGTCCTACTTTTGTGAAAGACTCTTTTGTTGTTGAGCAGTGACCATTGTGAACACAGGGAAACTTCATAAAAACAAACATGATTTTATTCAAATTGTAATGTCCCTGCCAGGAGTGGTGGCACACGACTATGGCTGAGGCAGGAGGTTTCAAAGTTCAAGGCCAGCCTCAGCAATTTAGTGAGAATCTGAGCAACTTAGTTGAGACCAGTCTCAAAATTTTAAAAATAAAAAGGGCTGTGGAGATGACTTAATGGTAAAGAGCCTCTGGATTCAATCCCAAGTACCAAAAAAATTAAAAATTAAAAATTTTAATGTTCCTTCAGACAAGATGAGAGTCCTTCAGGAGAGGAGGATAGCTTTGTTTCCATATCCACTTGCTATTATTTCTATAGCAAAGGTGTTTTTTCATGCTGGTGTGCCTCCCTCTACATTATATCAGGAGAATTCCTCCCTCAACTTTCTCAGTCATTTTTCTTAGCCATGAGGTGATATACTCTATCAATTCTGAGTGATAGAATGTTCATACCCTGAGTTTTAACCAATATGACTGTGATTTAATAATATGTTCTTCATAGGAAGAGCTATCTAATGGAAAAGTGTGCTTAAAGTGAATTTGAGGACTGTGATTAGTCTCTAATGAAAGCCATCTCAAGTCAGAAAAGACGAAATGTACCATGTTCAAATTAAAAACATTTATTTTTATACAGTTTACTGTGCAAATGTTTCCCTTATTCCTTCTTCTTTCATTTTTTCTTTTCCTTTTACATATTCAAAAAATTTCTAGTAAAATAGTCTTGTGAAATCTGTAGCTTTTCACTCCTATTAGTTTGCTATTAATATAATCAATTTATAATGTATTTTTCATTTCCTCCTGTGCCTTTTATGTTAACACCACTATTAATATTTCAGTAAATTTACCTCAAACTAGAATTACACAAAGTTTACATTTCTTCCTTACAAGTGAGGCAAACGGCCTTCCTTAAAATGATGTAAACCTCAACTCAAAATACCGTTATTTTTGCTCATTTTTCAATCTATGTGTTTATTTTTCTACAGTTTTATTGAAGAATGGATGGTAATTAAAATCAAATATATTTAAAGCACAGAGTTTGACAGTTTCTTTTACATTTTGAGATATTTACCGTGACCAAGCCAAAAAACATAACCATCACACTGTTCCATTGTCATTTGTATTTGTGTGTGTGAGAGTGTGTGTGTGTGTGTGTGTGTGTGTTTGTGCTGTACAGGTAGACTCCTGCGCATGTTGGGAATATTTAAGATCTATCCTTATATAATAATTTTGAAATAAGTAATAATAAATTTGAAAACAATAAAAACTCATAATATCAGAGTGTAAGTTTATTTAAGTTAGATTTCTTCACTGTGTTGTGTAAGTTTTACTTAGAATCTCTTTATATGTGGGTTCTCATTGTCTGAGAGTCTTATCTGGGATTTTTTTTTTTTTTTGGTATGATAGTGAAAAGTTTCCACTGTTAGAGAAAAATAAGTCCTAATGCCCAAGTAGTATATTCATGCTTGCTAATATCACACTGACCAAAACTCAATCACACAGGTAACTGTGTGAAGGGAAAACAAAAAAGGTGAGCATACAAGAAGCAATGATCTGAAAGATCATTGCTACACATGCATAATGTGATCACTTTAATGACTGCACAGTTATGTAAATGTCTTATCTGTATGTTTCATATTTATTAAAATATTTCTCAATACTAGCATTCATTTTCCACTTAGAAAATAGTGCTGCAATAAACATTATACAATTAAAATTGTCATTCTTGTATGTATCTTTATGCATTCACACTTGTTTGTATGAGATATTTATTTAGTAAAATCTGTAGAATCTATCCTTTGTCTCTTCAGTAGTTGATGTTAATGTAGACTCTGAAAAGCTATTGAATTAGAAAATACTATATATCATAGCATCTTATTTAGTAACAGACTTTTATTTATCAGTTTATCATGAGAAAAAAACTGATTTTAAAACTATAACATTGTTGGGGCTGGAGCAGTGGCTCAGCGGTTACGGTGCTTGCCTAGCATGTGCAAGTACACGAGTTCAAACCCCAGCACCCACGTACACAATTAAGTGTCAGAACAGTGAAAGGCATGTGAAAAACTCAATAAATATTGATTTTCTCTCTCTCTCTCTCTCTCTCTCATTGTCCTTCTCTCTTTTTTAAAAAAGGTGTATAACATTGCTAATTAATCAATACAAATGTTGTAACTCTGAGGACATAAGGTCTATTAAAAAATTATTTTATTAATTTGTTTACACATTAGGACAAGATTGAATTAGATCCTAATTAACTATTTATAATATTAGTCATATAAAACAATAATATTTGTTATACTAATTGTCTCACAATCATAAATATTTGAGACAGAATTTTCTTAGTGCCTCTGTAACATCTTTGTTGCGCAGGCTGTATATCACCGGATTGAACATTGGGGTCAAAATGGTGTACAAAAGAGAAAGCAGTTTGTCTGTTCCTTCATACTGATTGGACTTGGTATTTAAATAGGTAATACTGGCTGATCCATAGAATAAAAATACAACTATTAGGTGGGAAGAACACGTGGAAAAGGCTTTGGTCCTCCCAGTTTTTGATAGCAACTTCAGAATGGTTGAGATAATTCTGCTATAGGACACAAGGATCAACATAAAAGGTACAGTGACAAATAGCACAGCAAATACATAGACCACCAGCTCATTCACAAAGATGTCCCCACAGGCCAGCTTGAGCATTGGGGGAATGTCACAGAAGAAGTGCTTGATTTGGTTACACTCACAGAAGGTCAGAGAGAAAATCTGGAAGGTCTGCCCTACCTGGACTGGAATTCCAATGACCCAGGAACCAATTACCAACTGGACACAGATTTTGTGGTTCATGACCAGAGGGTAGTGAAGAGGGTTACAAATGGCCACATAGCGGTCATAGGCCATCACCGCCAGAAGGAAACATTCTGTGGCTCCCAGCATGAGGAAAATGCACATCTGTGCAGCACAGGCAAAAAATGAAATATTTCCCTTCTGGGTCCAAAGGTCCATAAGCATTCTGGGAAGAGTGACAGACACATAACAGATTTCGAGGAAAGAAAAATTACTGATAAAAAAGTACATGGGGGTCTTCAGAGTGGGCTCTACCCTTGTTATTAGAATAATGATGCCATTCCCCAGCAGGATAGTTAGATAGATGACTAAGAATATTCCAAAGAGAAACCAGTGTAATCTGGGAATATCAGAAAAGCCCAAGAGAACAAATTCCACCATGGCAGTAAGATTAGTTTCTGTGATTTTCACTTTGTTTTTTATCTCTGCTTTTGCATTTCTTGACTGCATTTTCTTCATTTAAAATTGGACTAGTATGTGACTTTTGATCTTTATAATTTCTTAGTTTCTTTCTGAAGCTTAAATTCTGTGATTCAGGGAGATCTGATGTCAAATGAAGAGTAATAACCCATCTAAATAAAAATAAATAGTAAGTTGATGAATAAAATGCTTTTTTAAAATGAGCTAGAGATTGTTGGATTTGCTTTCTAACCATGCCAGACAATAAGATCCACTCTGGTATATGGTTTTATCTAATTTACAGTAACAGAAAGGATAATGCATATGAGTTTTTCTCCCAAATTGCAAAATCCTTCTGCACCATCCCTTCCCAACCTTTTGATTTTTAACCCAAAGATTGTCCAAAATCTATATTTAGAACAGTTTCTTTCTCTTTTAAAAAATTTTTGTTGCTTAAATCTCAAGCATATCATTGAAAATTTGGGGGGGTTCCTTTCATTCACACATATAACTTCAATCTCTCACACTATTTTATTCCACTAGGACTTAACTTTTCCATTCATTTGTCATGGATGAAATAAGTTCTGTATTCCCCCCACAATTATGAGACTGTCTCCACTCCTTAATTCAATGTACAAGAAATCCATGAGATCAGGAACTTTTTTGAAGAATATTTTCCATCACTCTCTCCCATAGGGTAATAAATATGTCTCATTGATTTATTTCAACAAATTTTTATATTACATAAGCACATTCGTAATTATCACTTTATTAGATTGGACAGAATTCACCATTTAACATTCACATGACTTTGTAAAATAACTTCTACATTTCTTCCCAATTATAACCACTTTCCCCACACATTTTATCCGTAAGAAAAGTAGATCCTTAATAAAAAGCTGCCTTTTCCTTCTTCTGACTATGGACTGGAGCAGCTGATAGAAATATACTCAAGAAGAGTAGATATCTCTTTGTTCTCATAGCTCATTTTGCACGATTACAGGAAATCAAAGAACAAATAACCTTTCTTAAGGATCTTTTCGAACTTCTTAATATTACATACTGTGTTCTACCACACTTAAGCCAATTTAGATTAATAGTATCTTTTCTTTTAAGAGCTCATTCACTTATTCCACATCACCTGCCATACCTATTAACTGTTTACCCTACCCCTTATTATATATATATGTATACACACACACACACACACACACACACACATACACACACACACACATACAGAGAGATAGAGAAAGAGAGAGAGAGAGAGAGAGAGGATTTCACTGAGTTGCTGAAAACCTTCAACCTTGCTGGGTTATTGAATTATTAAGGCTGACCTTGAACTTGTGAATCTCCTGTCTCAGCCTCTTGAGTCACTTAGGATTACAGGGGTGCACTACCACCTTTAATCCTTATTTTCTTGAACAAGCAGCAAGAAGCAATTGATACAAATTTAGATTCTTCTCCTTAAATCATCCTCCTTCCTGAATTTAACTAGATAAGCTTTCTGGTATCTACTGTCTTTCAAGTTCATTCAGATGACATTCTCTACTGGAGCTCTCCCTGTGGAGATCCTCATCTGATCATTCCACCACAAACCTGAGCTAGTTAGCACATACCTGTTCAGCGCTTGAAAGTTTTCAAATATGTTGCTTCTCATCTCCATTCCTAGTTCTTAGTTACATTTCCTTTCTCACCTCTAGAATTACTCTAGCAGCCTGACCCCACACAATTCATTCTGCACAGAATAGCAGGTGAATATTTTAAAGATGTAAATCCCTCATTAGAGAGCTGTGTTAAAAGTACTTCCATGGATTCTCCTGGTACTCAAAATAATATTTAAGCTCCTTTTCACATATTATAAACTGTAATACAACATCAACCTCCTATCCCAGCCTTCTGAGTTTATCACTGCATCTGGGCCTCTTATATGTTGTGTTGATTATTTTCTGATAATTCTGAAAATAGAACTTTTTCTCAATTAGGAAGTTTGTTATTTTAAATTAACATTAATTTTTGAGCATTTTCTGTGTTTTTGCAAGCTTGGAATATTTTCTTCTTCTTGTCTCATATTCACATTGTTTCCTAAAAACCTTTATTATCTCTTCTATTTATTTTATCAAAGACTTTTACATACCAAAAGTAGGAATTAGTGTTTTCCATTTTACACACCTAAGACAATTCAAATTACTTTCATGTACTATTACTCATCCTTGTCTGTACCTGAGGGAGAAACATAATTAGTTCATAGACACATGTGAATGTGCATGGAGCTCTTAGGTAGTCTCTATAAACATTGCTGGGAGGATAAGCACATCAAGAATGCCCAGAGACAACTTCAATTCCCAAATCAGTTACTTATCACGCTGATTTGCTTCCTCAAAATCTCTTCCAATCAGTCTAGTCCAAGCCCATCTGCCTTATGAAATCTAACAATAATGCATTCACTGATCAGCACTCGGAGCTGTTATTCATGCATCCACATCTTTTTTGCCCTTGACCTTACATTGTTTGATTCATTTTTTTGAAGAATATAGGCAAGACTGTTCTACCACATTATTCTATATGAGATTTTGAGTTACCAAGTGTGAAATTACCATGAGAATCGGTTATTTTCCATGAAGTAAGAGAGATAATTAAAAACACAGTGAGAATATTGACAAATAAACTTGATATTCAATGACAAAAATTACATTCTTATATTTTGGGTAAAAAAATAGATATTTTTTCTAAAAACCTCAGCCTATTTGGCATTTTACCCATTACTTAATCCTAATAATATTTTGCTGTCTTTCTAGATTTTAAATCCAAAATAAGTATTCCCATGATCTAAATACAATAGTATATAGAAAATGTCCAATTCCTGCTTCATTTATGGTCTTATTTGATTGAAATAACATAAACAAGGTTAAGACATGGGTCAAATAAATTAAATTGTTGCTTTTACAAGGACTTGTAATTTGTAAAATAAATTAATTGCTTAATGCTTTTTCTTACCAGATGTATTCCTTACAGAAATGGGTGTTTATAGGAAAGATTTTTTTTATAATTGCCACATTTCCTTTATCAACATTGCATAATGCACTTTATCAAGTTACACTCGATGCAAAATTCTTTGATTTTTAATTTTTATATTTTTAAAATTAAAAATTTTAGCATTATTGTAATTATTAAGAACATATAATTTGTTTAGGTTTTTCATATTTCAGATTCTTGAAATATTTTAATTTAAATTTTTAATTAAGAAAGTAAAATAACAGTGCTTGAGCAGTGGCTTAGTGGTTGTGGAACTTGCCTGGGATGCATGAGAACCCAGGTTTAAATTCCAGCACCATGTACCCAGTGAGATGTCCCAGCAACAAAAGTCAAATGAAAAACTAAATAAAATTGATTTTCTCTTTCTCTCTCTCTTAAAAAAAAAAAGAAAAGAGAAAACCTATAGTGACAGTGGATTCAATTTAAGACCAAGATATATTCATGACTTCAGATATTTGATATAGTTTATTGAATTGTGATCCTCAAATTAATAGTTCTGAAAGATAGAATATCAGTATCTTAGATGTTTACCTTTTCAGTTTTGCTAGAGTTGCTTCCTTCTCATTGAAATTTTTATTTTTTTATATATTTAAATAGATTGAGATCTATATCACTTTTAAAGAAGAACTCTACTTGCCTTTGAAGGAAGTAGTGCTCTTTATAGAAGAAATAGTCACTTCTTTCCATTGGGGATAGCTCTTCTCCCTCGTTGCACATAAATTGCTCACTAACTGTCCAAGTTTACTGTTAATTTGGTGTTTTTCCAAAACAGTTTCTCCATAGCAGAGTAGACTTTCCTGATGTCTGTCTATGGAATATAATTTACATGTATTTTTTTTTTGCCAAATATATTCATCACATGCAAGTCCTAAAAGAGATATGTTTAATTGTCTGATATAATCTAAAGGAAAATATTCACATTATTTTTCTTTAGTATTTCCTACTTGACTTTTTTATTTTCTATAATTCTTGTGGACAGAACTTTTTAGAGAACCATGACTTTTGTCAATATCATCTAAACATGATCAGTTTATTTTCTTTATTTTCAGAGATACTCATTTGTTTTGTAGCCATGGACATTTGTGGTGGGGGGGGTAATTGTTCTGAAGACAGAGACCATTCTCTCTTAAACTAAAATAAATTTATTTAATTGATGGTATTCTCTCAGATACCATGGGAGTCCCTAAATTAAAAAGAAAAATGTAGTTCATTAATGAACTTTATAAAATAGAATTTAACATATGTATTATCTATGAAATTTAAAACTGCCATTATCTCATTGCAAACTTTGGTAGTTTAGAATTTCTGTTTCAATGCTTCTCCATTGTTCTTATCTTTTTTTTTAATGGTTCAACATCATCTTACATAATGAAGGGATTACTTGGTTCGCATTCATACATGCATATCTCTTAAGAGAGTTGCTTAAATCTGATCCTTTTCCAGGATTGCCCTTCCTTCCCCTACTCCCTGATCTCGACACCTCTGTAATTCTAAGCTACAGATATCAATGATTGTATACATGTAGTTTAAACATTGAAATTACTAGATTCGTATGCCTGTTTGGGTATATTTGGTGTTCTCATGGGAGTACTCTACAATATTGATCACCCACCTTTTTCCCTCCCCACCACTCCCCCTTCATAGCCATAGTCCCCACAGCTTAAATGTTACTTCAATTCAGTGTGTTTATTAAATAAACTTGACTAACCTTCGACCTGCCTTTGGTTTTATTCTACCTTCTGAGAAGTTTAGGAGAGATAATAAAATGGTAGGTAGTCAGGACCATAGGCCCCATTCAACCACACCTAGAAGCTGGCCAATAGAGAATGATTGACAGGTATGCTCAGGGCCTTCATATGCAAAAAGACCATGAGACTCAGCTGTGGAAGCAATTCCTGTATTACAGAGATGGGAAAACTAAGAAGTGGAGGTAGATGCAGGTGGGAGCAAGAAAGAATTTGCCACCTGTTTTACACAGACTTTAACCAATAATGTTTGTGACTAATTTCAAACCTGTTTTAAATAGATTTCATTGATTTCAGCTCTGATTTTAGTTATTTCCTATCTTCCATTAGCTTTGGGATTGGATTGTTCCTCTTTTTGCAGAAGTTGGAGTTGGAGCATAAGATTATTTATTTGGCTGTTTCCTCATTTTTGATGTACACAATCAGTGCTATAAATTTATCTCTTAATGCTTTCATACTGTCTCAGAGATTTCGATATGTCGTTTCATCATTCTCATTCATTTCCAAGAATTTCTTGATTTCTGATCTCATTTGGTCTTTTATCCATTCTTCGTTTAAAGGGGTTTTAATCAATTTCCAAGTATCTGAGTAGTTTCTTGTTATTTTTCTTGATGTTGATTGCTAAGATCATAGCATTGTGGTCTGACAGGATATATGGGACTATATCAACTTTTTTGTATTTGCTAAGGTTAACTTGGTGGATTATCATGTGGTCTATTTTAGAGAAGGGTTCCTGAGCTGCTGAGAAGTAGGTAAATTCACCTGATTTAGGATGAAATATGCTATAGATGTCTTTTAAGCCCAATTGATTAATAGAGTTGTTCACATTGGAGATAACTTTGCTGATTTCTTTTGATGATCTGTCTAATGTTAATAATGGTGTATAGAAGTCCCCCAGTATCATTGTGTTGAAATCAATGAGGGGTATAATGTCCTTGAGTAATTTTCCATAATTGGGCATAAATGTTAATTATCATTATGTCTTCTTGATAATTGTCCCTTTTAGTATGAGGTTCTATTTTTTGTTGAGTTTACTGTGGTATTAGTATCTTCCAGTGCAAATTTGATTTGGTTGACAGTATTTTTCAATTCTGAGAGCCCTTCTACATCTCTCTTCAGGGTGTCTAACTCTTTATAAATATGGTCTTTCATCTCATGGAATTGTTCCCTTATTTCCTTAAAAAAGTTGCCTCTCATCACTTGAAACTGATTTCTGATCCCTTTCCTTAATTCTTCTTTCAACACTTTGATTGAGTTACTACTCATAAAGTTGATATATTTTTCTAGGTTTTCAACTAGGACCCAACTCATGAATCCTTGGTTGGGGAGCTCTGAGGTTGGGGATGGGGTCTTTTCCCCTTTTCCTCATTTTCAGATAAAGGGGATGTGGCATGAAGACTGACAGTGAATATTACTCTTGTAGAGTTATTGGAGCTTCTTATGTCTTTGCTTCGTTGGGATGGGGTGCTATTTGGAAGCACAAATCAATAGCTGCCAATTGAAGTGCAATTAATGAAGAATTGTGAGTTTTTAGGTGCATACACTGAACAGTTTCAACTATAGTTATAATGGTGATTAGCACCTATAGGAGCACTCTTCTTCCATGAGAGTTCTCACAATATATTAAGATAGCCAGTAAATACCATTTTTCAAGAATGATCTACTCTTCAATTAGCAGGGCCTCTGTAGATGGGGGGAAGTATATCTAGAAAGCCAAGGAAGTGGGATAGGGTGGTACTGTGGAACTCGAGACTAAGAACAAAGAGCTACAAGGAATTAGCATGGTGGTTGCTATTCAATTAAGAATAATGAAAATACAGAAATGGGATGTGAGTGGAATGTAGACTTTGAGTGAGGATGAGAGAGAACAGCATATAGTTTAGGAATTGACAGAATACAGGGAAGAAGAGGTTAGTATGAGGTGTGACTCTCTTCTACCCAAGAAGACTTAGGACTAGCTTGCTATCATGGAGAGTTGCTCCAGTTGGACTTCAAGGCTTTGGAGGCAGCAGTCGAGCTCATGAAGACACAGTGACAGTAGAAACCAATCACCTATACATTCAAACAAAGAAAAAAATATATATACAAGAACACCAATTTCAATAATAATCGAGATAAAAAGCATACAAAAATTTTAAAAAATTAAAAAGTTAAAAATAAGAAACAGCAACAACCACATAGAGAAACAAAAAAAAAAATAAACAACAACAACAAAATGGAGTTTGGAAGGTTCTGAGTTTTTGCCACCTAGGTCAGTGTATACAATGTGGGAGTAAGTTCATAGCTGACACCTAACTGAAGTCTCTTCCCATTTGAGCTTGTTGAAATGGTTGAAGTTTGGTAATTTCCAGTGGCTGTGGGTTTTCCTGAAAGATCTTGCAAAATTTTTCTGCTGCAGAGGCATAGAAGACGCTGCCCTTTCCTGTTTCCTGTGTGAGTTCAGTGCCACCTGAGATGCACTCCTAGGCAGGTTATAGTCTATGTCACCAAACTCCTGACCCTCTTAAGCTGGGGGACCCAGGAGCTATTGGGAGTCTAATGCATCGAAGTGGGAATTGGGCCTGATCCATACTTCCTCTTGCTGGTTCTCCCTGCAGACTGACTGAGTCCAGGCCCAGCTATGGAAGAGCCTCTAACAGAAAGCCTGCTCTGCGCTCTTGCCAGGCAGATCTTTCCACTAGACTTGTGTGCACCTGCAGCTGGGGCAAAGCGGGCTTTGGGCCAGACCCACACCTCCTCTCGCTGGTTTGCTGCAAATTGGCTGTGTCCTGGTGCAGATATGGAAGAGCTTGTACAGAGAAGCCTGTTCTGCACTCCTGGCAGCAGATTTTGACACTAGATTCATCTGCCCGCGCAGGTGGGGCAAAGTGGGTATTGGGCCTGACCCATGCATCCTCTTACTGGTTATGCCTGAAAATTGGCTGTGTCCTGGTGCAGATACCAAAGAGCCTACACTGAGAATCCTGTTCTGCTCTCCCTCTGGGCAGATTTCTCCACCAGACTCTGCATGGGCAGCTTTGAGACACTGTTCAACCTGAGTAGGTGGAGGTGCCTTAGGGGTGTCTGTAATTTCACCCAATGCACAATCCCTTATAAAACATAGCTTCACAGCAGCACAATGGCTGGAAGGTTTTGTATTTCTCCTCCCCCAGTTCCGTGTTGATTGGGATTAATGGCAGCAGATGCAGCTGCGTTCAGGCAGGGCCATAACTGATTCTTCTTATCCACTTGCTGTTCCCAAAATCTCCAATTGTCCAAATAACTCCCCAAACTAGCACTGAGTTGCACACCTCGTAGAAGTGGAGTTGTCCTGGAGATTTTGCATATGGTCACGGAGCCAAAGGAGAAGCACCTTCACTTCAGCACGCCATCTTTGGCCCATCCAGATAGGTGCTTTTGAATCACTTACTTCTTATATCTAGGACAAAGCACACACTACTTTAACTCTCAGGGAGGTAAAACTGGACCTCAATTGGCAAAAGTGTGATTTGTGTTTTCTAACTCCACGTAATGTTCCTCTGCCTTCTCCACTGATTTAACGATAATACTTGGCAAACAGTACATGCCAGTGGGGACTTTTTGACAGAACTTTGGCCTGTATGACTGTGATAAATTTGTATGATCTTCATAGGAGAAAGATAACTAACTGTGGGAGAACTAATATATAGGGAGAACATTGATTTTCCAACTCAAGCTCACTAGCCAGAATAAAAAGAAGTTGTAACTTATTTTCTTTTCAACACACATGATAGCATTTCTTCAGTTGCAGAGATTCCACCAACTGATCATACTGAAGCAGGAAAATGCTATGATTAACAACTGAAATTCTGTTTATCTGTGGAAAGAGTAAGGAAAAACATATGCTGTCAATAATGCATGCTACCATCAAAGATTTGTTTTTTGTTTTGTTTTGTTTTACAATGACATTTTTTAATTGATCCCTGTTTTGACAGTTTCCTTTGAAGATTTCATGATTTTGTAGTTCCTATTCAATTTACCATGATATCCCATATTCCATTTTTTCCATTTCTTGCTTTCATCCCCCAATAGTGCAATGCTTAATATTTCCATTCAGAAGTTACTGGAGACTGAGATGTTACTGATGTTAACTTGAGAAATGCATGAAATCTTCTTAATGTCACTGGCCATCTTGAATTTTACCTTTCCTGAGTTCTCCTTGCTAATTACCACAACTTTCCCAGGCATGAAGTCATTATGAATCAACAACCACAGTTAAATCACCACAGATCTCTGGCATGAAGTCAGCTTCTAGAGTGGGTTATACTAGAAATGGATTCACTAGAATGATTTCCGCAGCACACCCAACAAAACACACAAACTATTAAAAGTCTCAAAATCAGCTTGCTATACTTAGCACATTTGGCATAAAGAATGTTTGAAGTATATTTGTGGGAAAGACAGAAGGGACTTCATCTGCTGTACCAAATAGTTAGATGATTCTGTTAATGTTGTGACCATCAATTTTAGTTCCAACCTCATGCAACCAAAATTTTTTTAAAACCTACGTGTAAAGAATGTAGCAGTTTTATTCCTTTTACTGGCATATATATTATGTCCATATTGTCTATTTATTAAAATTTTGTTCAACATGACCATGTATTTTACAGTTGTACTTGTTCTTCTTTAGTGTCTATCTTTTAATTTGAATGTTCAGTCTGTTAGAATTAGTCATTGTGATACACTAATATTTCCTATTTGTTTCCTCTTCTTCCTTTTTTTTTTTTGGCTTGGGTGCTTTCTTCTGTCCATTCTGAGGTAATTCAATTATTTAATTATTTTTCATTTTATTTTTCTCTGCATTTCTACATATGGCACTTTATTTATCATTCCGTGAGTGTTTGTGAGTGTTTCAGTGCTAAAAATTATCAATATATTTCTATCCAAATTGTTCAGTTTGCATCTAATTAAAATTTTGCCTCTTTGGTCTGGAGGGGTGGCTCTCTGGTTACAACATTTGCCTGGCATGCACAAGTGAGTGAGTTCAAATCCCAGCACCACATACACAATGAAGTGTTCAATAATGAAAGCCTTGGGAAAAACAAATAAAATATTCTCTCTTTCTCTCCCACTCTCTCTCACTATCTCTCTGTCTTTTTAAAAAATATTGCCTCTTTAGTCTTAATCCTTTATAATTCATTCTTTCATCTGTCCATTCCATTTTGTCCTCCATATCTCACATCTCACATTTCCAAAAGGCAATAATCCTGCTACTATTTGGCTGAAAGCTGTTCCCCAAAAGCTTTTGTGAGGCAATTCAGAAAGGCTGTTGTGAAATGACTGGTTATGAGAGCCTCAACTCAATCAGAGAAGTAATACCCGAAGAGGGATTAATGGGTAAGTGCAGGTTGTTAGAGCATGGCTGGAGGAGGTGTATCATTGGGGATTGTTCCTTTGGGGTATATATTCTGTATTTGAAGTGGAGTTGCCCCTACCCCCCGCCACTTCCTGGCAATGTCTTGAGCTGCTTCCCAGTGTCACACACTTCCGCCACGATGTTCCATTTCCCCTTATACACCCAGGAATAGAGACAGAGAAAAATCAATTTTTATTGAGTTTTTCACATGGTCTTCATTGCTCTGACACTTAGCTGTGTATATGGGTTGCTGGGATTTGAGCCCGTGTACCTGTGCATGCCAGGCAAGCACCGTAACCACCGAGACACCTCTCCAGCCCCTGAGCCAGCCTTCTTTGGACTAATATCTCTGAAACTGTGAGCCCCCAAATAAACTTTTCCTCTATGATTTGCTCTTATCAGATGTTTCAGACACAACAACAAAATAGCCAACTAAAATTTCATATAACAGTATAATTTCCTTTGCTCATATTTTATCCTTTGGTTAGTGATATTAGAAAAAAATGTATATATTTATATTCATGTTAAAAATGTTAACTTCTTATATCATTATTTAAGAACTCAATTATTTGATTTTGATGTGTACAGATGAAATTTTCTTTATGTTAATTCTAATAAAGTTGATTGAATATGTATATTGTCATTTGTCATTATTAAATGAAAAACTTCAGTCAAAATAAATTTTACAGAATTTGAATGAGCAAAGGGTGATTCATGAATCACCCAACACAGAAAAGCATGAGAGCAAGACTTATAAGCTTAATAGAGAAGCAAGGTAAAGAAATTACTTCACTGACTACAGCTTCTCATTTACCTTATTCAGTATGATTCCGTGAAAAGTTCTTAATTATATAACCAATTGGCTGTTTGGCTTGCTGTGAAATTCTCCCAAGAAAGAAGCAGGCATAATCAGAATAGTAACAATGTGGAAATTCCTTCTCCAGATGGGATGGACTTGTAACCTGGGCACCATGATCCTTGTTTCCTGTTAGTCAAATATTTGTGCAGTCCCATACATTTGAGAATTAATGGTCACATAACTTCAATCTATTCCTATCATATGACAGTGGTGATAAGATTTATGTGATTATATGTAAAGATCTATGCTATAAAAACTATCTTGGTAGAAGACTTGACTAGCCATTTTGGCTTGACTTCATATGGGCTGCGTTATTTGAGAAATCCATGTGGCTTGGTCGAAGAGCAGCTGGTGGAAACTGAGAAATACCTCTAGCCAACAGCTAGAAAGTGATTGTAAACTTCAGTAATGCAGCTGAAAGCAACTGAATTCTAGCCACACAGGTTGTTTGGTCTTTTTCAAAAGAGAACACATCCTTGGCTAACACCTTGAATGCAGTCTGTAAGAATCAAAGCAGATGACCAAGCTAACCAATGCCCAGACTATTGGCTTTCAGGATCTGAAATGATAGATATTTCTCTGTGTGTGTGTGTGTATTTGTGTGTATGTGTGTGTGTGCACGTGCATGCACATGTGTGTGTGTAGGTGAGAGAGATATGCTTGTATGTTCTTGTATATGCTTGCATGCTTTTTAATCAAGTAAAATTGTGATAATTTGTTATGTAGCAGAAGAAAAACCATCTCTAAAGTGTCACAATATTTTATAATTCACATCCAAGGGATGAAATAGTTTTCTCATGTAATTTCTCCTCCCTTATCTTTGTTCATTGTGTACTCTTATTCTCCATAGGTGGAAGAGGATATCTTAAACCTATATTTATGCTTTCACATTTTCCTTTGAAAGAGGGAGTTCATATTGTTACCCTTCCATAAAGTCATTTAACCAAGTACAATGATAGCTGATTATGCTATATGTTATGAATTGAATAGGTGGTATCTCCCGAATGCTTTTGTGAGAGACAATATAAGAACATTCAGAGGTGAAATGATTAGATCATGAGAGGTGTATCCCAGAAATGACAGGAAAGTTGGCTTAAAGGCATCTCATGAGTTAGTGAGACCATTCCTATTACAAGAATAAGAGTATAAAAGAAATAATGTCCTTTGAAAAGAGACCATGGGAACACCCTGCTTGTATAATGGGACCTATTATGTAGATTTACTGTGCTCAGCCTCCATTGCAGCCGTGCTTCCAGAAGACTTGGGTACTGCTCAAATTGTGAGATAAATGTTCCCTTAACCATATGTGCTTGTTCTGCAGAAATGCAGGATGTTGGACATAGACAGTCCTGGCAGCTTCCACTGAGATTTCAAATGGAAATCCTGGGAGGTCAGGCAAAGTATATCAGGGCCTTAGTATCAAGGGGTGGCCCCACTGACGGTGTCATGTGATGATTTGAAAAGGAAGCTGAAGCTGCAATGGAGACCCCTGAGAGTAACAGAAACTAGTAACATGGATATCTGCTGAGGAAAGTTACAGGAATCAAGCAGAAATAAATCCTGAGCGGTCCTGTGAGCTGCAACAAGCAAGTACACCAGGGCGGAGCTACGTAACCCTTTCAGAGAGAACATCATGATAATGAGCCGCAAATTTTAGATGAAGAGCTACAAGACTTTTTGCCCAATGTGATTTCAGCCTTGCTTTGGCCCATCCATTCTTTCTTTGCCTCCTTTTCTTCCTTGTGGAATAGAAGCATTTATTCCGTGCCACTGTATATTGGGTCAATTACTTTTGATCCTTAGTCTCACAGCTAAGAGTTTGCTTTTAGTGTCCCATGAAATTTTGGATTAGGAATTTTAGGAAATGCTAAAATTGTTTAGACTTAGAGGACACTTGAAAATAGACTAAATGTATTTTGCATTGTGAGAAGCTTTAGGGGGAGTAGTAGCAGGATATTATATGCTTCTGTTTGGATATGTGTTCTTTCCAAAATCACATGTGTGAGGCAAAAGGAGAACATTCAGAGGTAAATGATTAGATTATGAGAGTTGAAATCTAATCAGTGGATTAATTTACCAACACATATATAGAGTAGTAACAGTAGACAAGGGCTGGCTGGAGGAGATGGGTCACTGGGAGCAGGCCTCTTGGAGTATCTATTTTGTCTCTGGTAAATTGAGCTCTGGCTCTATTTCCTGACTGCCATGACCTGAGCTGTTTTTTTCTGCATTGGTATTCTGCCTACCACAGACACAAAGATATGGAGTCAGCTGATCTTGGACTTAAAAATTGAAAACTATGAGCCAAAATAAACTTTTTCTCATTTGTGTTGCTTGTTTGGGATCTCTTGGCCACTGCAATGATTAAGGTGACTAAAGCACGATATTTCAAAGCATACTTCAGTAAAATAAATTCTCTCTTCCATTTTCTAGATATATTATAACTGGATCAAATATTATATAAATATTAAGATGGTATAGCTATTTTATTTATAGGGTTTCTCTAAGCTACTCAAATCCAAAAAAATATTTTCCAGTTGACTAAACATTTTAAATTCAACTTTTGGTAGAAGATTGGTACTGGATATTGATCCCAGGACTCTCCACCAGTGAGTTTCACCCCAACCTGTTTTAGTTTTGCTTTGAGATAGGATAACACTAAGTTGTCAAAGCTTGTCTATTTTTTTGGAGATTCTCCCATCTTACACTCCTGAGTTGCTGGGATTTCAGGTGTGTGGCACCGTGCCTGGCTCTACCTCCTTTTAAAATGATTAACTATTTAGACATCCTTCATTAAAAACACCAGAAGAAAAAAATCAATGTGAATCAAATAGGTGATTATAAGTCATCTATCAGATGTGTCCAAAGCCAGAGTAGAAAAAAACTCTGAGGTTCTAGGGATTTTTTTAAAGTCCTTAGGGAAAATGAAAAAATAGAAAGGAAATGAGGCATACCAAATATATGTTTTAAGCTAAGTATTCTGCTAAATGCATTCTAAGTACTTCTCTTATTTTTTTTCTCTTATCTCAATTTTCATATGTCTGAACCGATTATTTCTTTTTTGGAATAAGAAATCTTGGCTGAATATGCTTCTTTATTTTCTTATCTTTTGATGGCATATCTTTATTTCCTTCCTTTCTTTTTCTTTTCTTTTGAGGAGTGTGTGTGTGTATATGAGTGTGTGTGTGTGTGTGTGTGTGTGTGTGTGTGTGTGTGTGTGTGTGTGTTGGTTAAGACTCAGCCAGGTAAGATTGTTTTTACATTTTGAAATGGTTATTTTCTTAGTAGAAATATAAGCACATACATAATATTTGTACAAAAACCAAACATACTGTTTGGAAATTTAAGAAAAATGTTAAGTCTTTATTAGATGAAGTGTGTCAAGTATTTTAGCAGTCTAAATAATCTCTTGTCAGTCTGTCAGTCCTTGTCATCTAAACACCTTCACCTAGGATTATGTGTTTACATGCATGTTCAGGCATATATATGTATGTGCATGATTTAATTCATGGACTTTATTTGATAATTCTCCTTTTCCATTATTAAACCCCAGCATAAAAATGTGTTATTAAAAAGTTTGAAATAATGTTAATTGAATTAATTTTTAAAAATAATCTCAAAAACATCATTCTCTTGAAAATGTGAGAAAACTTGTAGCTCCAATTTAAACCAAATATACACACTTCTGATTGCTAATGGTGGAGATTGAACCCAAGGTTTCATGTATGATCAGATCAGTACATTGTCTAGTAGTGTCCTACAAAAATTCAATTTGGGTAAAAAATAAAAAAAATCCATAGTTGGATAACTGGAAACTCTGTTGTTGTTATATACAAATGGCTACCAGAAAACCAATACTTTTTGGGGTAGTTTTCATATACATTATTTTGTGGAAATAATGTATGTGTGATCATGTATTTACTCATTGATTTACATTTTGGATGTACTTTTGAAAGGGTCAAAGGTAATGCAGGAAAGGCATGCAATGATTTCAACAGTTACTCAATATACATTATATACATAGAAGTGGTGTGTGGTACTGATGAAAGAACAGAAAAAGAGTTAGTGGAAGAGGATGGAAAACCCATGAAAAGCCCCATAAGAATATAGCTTGTTTTTGAAAAAGTGATAAAAACAATGCAATAGAACAAAGATAGCCTTCTTACCTATCCAGCTATACTGCAAGACCTTGACATTCACATGTAAAAAAAAAGAATGTAATTACACAAAATATCCTTCACAAAACTTAACTCAAATATATTAATGGATCTAAATGTAAGCAAAATAACTACCTTGCCAATCAGGTTTTTTGTTGTTGTTGTTTTTTGGGTTTTGTTTTGTTTTTTTTAAAAACAGAGGCACAGTGAGAGAGAGAGAGAGAAAGGAGAGAATCAATTTTGTGTACGTGGTGCTTGGGTTCAGACCCACATGCCAGGCAAGTGCCATAACTGCCAAGCCACAGCTCCAGCACTGACAATCAGTTTATAGGTACAAAAAAAGCTAAATAT
>PVKS010024429.1:0-31063 GCA_004027875.1 Aplodontia rufa
CCTTACAGGAAAAGATTTGTAATCTCCTTGCCCATACCCTGGAGCCAGATTTGCCCCAGCTTCCATCCAAATACAGGGCTATGTTATCAGAAAAACTGCATAAGGAGCTGGAGTGGTGGCATGGTGGTTACAACACGTGCCTGGCATGCGTGAGTACATGGGTTCAAACCCCAGCACCCACATACAAAACAAAATGTCTGAGCAACAAAGGCCATGTGAAAAACTAAAATAAAAATTGCTTCTCTCTCTCTCTCTCTCTCTCTCTCTCAATGTCCCTCTATCTTAAAAAAAATAAAAGAAAAAAGAAAAACTGCACAAGATTCTAAGATGCCCTACTTATGTCCAGACCCACTCTCTCCAATTCTTTTGTTCACCCAGAGTGATTACTCTTCTTGGATCACTATTTTTATAATGTCTCTTCCTTGCTCAGAATTCCTTATCAGATCTAACTAGTTTCTTTGGAAGTCAAGGCCATCCAGCAACTTGCCCTTCTAAGAAAAAAGTTTTGTTTTGTGGGTCTGGGGATCGAACCCAGGGCCTCACATATGTTAGGCAAATGCTCCACTACTGATCTACCTCTGCAGCCCAAAAATGTTTTTAAATACACGTACACACAGGCGTGCAAATACCTGCACAGTATTCCCCTGCTAAGACGTTTGGAACACTAAACAGAGCCACTTGCTCACATGTGATCTGCTCATTTACTTTTTCCGTCTGCTGTATTCTAAGACAGTAAGGTAGTCATTATCTCCAAAAATCCTGTCTTCTAGGTTGAAAGTTAGCTAAGCTCAAAAAATAAACTCAACATAGGTGAAATTTCACATAAGCAGGGGAACCATAACTATGAAGCTGGAGGGAGAAGGGAGGGAGGCAGGGAAGGGAGGAAGGAATTAGGGGGTTATCAATGCAGCTATGAACCCTCGATTCCCATGAGAAGCTCAACTACACCTAGGCAGGCAAAGAGGATCAGGAAATCCAAAAATTAGCACACACATATAGGCTTAGTTCGATCTACAACATGGGGGTGAAGCAGGGGAGACCTGGGAGCAGGGAGTGGTTGAAGCGGGGAGATCCTGGGCTAGGATCAGCCTTAACTTGCTTTCTCAACATCCACCTATATGCATGGATATGTAACAACGATTCCCTCCAATGTGGAAGACTGTGTTGAACGAATAAAAAAAAAAAAAAGACTTCTAGGAAAAAGACCATAAAATGTGTGGTAAAAAGAAAGATGAAGAATATTCCTAAAATTAGAAGAAAATCCTGTCTTTTAAAACCCTCTAGACATAAATTCCTGTTTCACTAACTTTCTGCGTGGAATTCTATGATCTTAGTTACTCAGTTTATGCCACAATATTTATAGTTGTTTATGGAACACCTTGTGTGTGTGTGCTCGTGTGCGTGTGTGTGTGATGTTGTGGTTTGACCACAAGGAGCTGTGTGTTCTGCAGCCCACCCTGCTCCCCAGCACACACGTGGACATCTTTAAAGTGGTGCTGTGTGGTTTTTCTCCTCTGTAGTGCTGCTGGTCCTACAGAGGAAATACTGGTCTCTGTTCCACAGGATGGGGTTTGTTAAAGTTGTCAAGAAGGCTGACAAGAGGGCAAAACTGATTACTATGCTTGGAAATGCTTAATGATCCAGGACAAAAATTAGTACGTTGTACCCAGATACAGGATGACAGTTCATATAACTAATAGAGATACCATTTATCAGATTGCTTATGCCCATATAAAAGGGGATGGTAATCTGCGCAGCTTATGCACATGAACTACCAAAATATGGTGTGAAAAGTTGGCCTAACAAATGATGCCACAGCATATTGTACTGGTCTGCTGATGGTCCACAGCCTGCTCAATAAATTTGTCATGGACAAGAACTATGAAGGCCAAGTGGAGGTGACGGAGATGAATACAATATGGAAAGCACTGATGGTCAATCTGGTTCCTTCACCCGCTATTTGGATGCAGTCCTTGCTAGAACTACAATTGGCAATAAAGTTTTGGGCTGGAGCACTGCTCAGTGGTTACGGTGCTTATATGGCATGTACAGGGACCTAGGTTTGAACCCCAGCACCACATACACAACTAAGTGTTGGAACAACAAAAGCCACATGAAAAACTAAATAAAATTGATTTTTTTCTCTCTCACTATTCCTCTCTCTTTAAAAAAAAACAAAAAACAAAACAAACAAACAAACAAAACCCACCTAGCATCATGGGGCTGGGGTGGTGGCTCAGCGGTTACACCGCTTGCCTGGCATGTGCGAGGATGCAAGTTCTAACCCCAGCACCACATACACAAAGTGCGGGAGCAAGGAAAGCCACATGAAAAACTAAACAAAATTTGTTCTCTCTTTTTCTCTTTCTCACTATCCCTCTGTTGCAGAGAGAATGAGAGAGAGAGAGAGAGAGAGAGAGAGAGAGAGAAACAACCTAGCATCCCACTGGGCATTGTGGTGCACACCTGTCATCGCAGCAACTCCAAAGACTGAGGCTGGAGGATCACAAGTTCAAAGCCAGCCTCAGCAATTTAGCAAGACCCTGAGCAACTTAGCAAGACCCTGTCTCAAAATAAAAATTAGAAAGAGCTGGGGATGTGGCTCAGTGGATAAGCACCCCTGAGTTTAATCTCCTGTATCAAAAACAAAACAAAACAAAAAACACCCAGCACCCAGTGCTTCTCAGTCTGTCCTACCCAGCAGTGGCTGTTTCTGAATCGATCAGAATATGCTCAGCGTTTGAGAACTGGCTTGTTAAAACCAAGCTGAGCGAGGTTTTCCAAGGTCTTTGGTCTAAACGTGGCATTTTCCTCCTTCTCTTTTTCTTCTTCCTTTTACAGATGGACTTGGGCATTCCAGCAATGACCAAGTGCTGCAACCAGCTGGACGTCTGCTATGACACTTGCGGTGCCAACAAATACCGCTGCGATGCGAAATTCCGGTGGTGTCTCCACTCGATCTGCTCTGACCTTAAGCGGAGCCTGGGCTTTGTCTCCAACGTGGAAGGTAGGTATCTTAAGGACATTCACTGAGTTTTGATCTTGTTTTCACAGAGAGGTAGCCAGAGCACCCTTTCCTCAAAGAGATTGCCAGAGTTCAAGGAGCTTTCTCTCTGGAACACTGCGACCAAGCAGGAAAGGCTGAGGCAAGATTCTGGGCACTCCTTCAAGACAGTTCTTGCTGTCCTGCCCACGGGCTGCTGGAACTGCTCCTGGTGGAAAGGACCACACCAAAGTCTTCCCAGAGAAATAAAATTCCGTCCTTGAAGACAGGAGGAAGGGTTGCCTAACTGGCCTGGGTTATCCATTCCCCGGCTAAATAATTTTCCATATCAAGCAGTCAGGGTAGGAATTTTCTATTTTTTTTTTTAAGAGAGAGAAGGACAGTGAGGGGGAGAGAGGGGGAAAGGGAAAGAATCGATTTTATTTAGTCTTTCATGTGGCTTTCAATGCTCTGACACTCCATTGTGTGAGTGGTGCTGGGATTCGAGCCTGCATCCTCGTACATGCCAGGCAGGCACAGTAACCACTGAACCATTCTTCTAGCCCCAGGGTAAGGGCTGTTTTTAAAAAACATTTGTGTGTGTGTGTGTGTGTGTGTGTAAAAGCTTCTGTGTACTTTAGAATCATTATTTTTAAATACTACTTAGCTACTCAGTTTCCAGCACTGACTCTGTAATTTTATTTCCCTAGCTTACCTTAGGAAAAGTTTTAATCTCTCTCTCAGCTTCTGAAGCCAGGATATTATATCCAGGCATACTTTTAGATGGTAAAGTTTAAAATGCAGGATTATAAAGCGCTGGCCCCACGTCACAGAGAACACCAACAACCCCAAGACTTGGATCTGGTTCATAGATCAATGCCTGGAGTGTAGTCTTAGAGTGAATGAGTGAGGGCCCGGAACCATGAATAATTGATTGGGCTCCGTGAAAGGGAGAATCACTTTATCCTGTGTCTATGAAGGGTGAAAAAGTATCTGCTGTTATTCCAAGGTCAGGTCAAGTGACTCCCTCCAAGCAATGTTGATTTATTCTCCTACATATCTTCTTGATATCCCACTTGCCAGGTAGCTGCAGATTAACCCAGTCTCTGTGTCCCTCCAATCTGTTCTCTCCGCTGGGACCAGCAATATTTTCCTACCACATCAATCTGATCATCTGTCTCTACCCCAGTTAGAGTCCTTGTTCAATAGTCTTCTCTTCCTGAACGCTCAAAGACTAACCTTTCAGTTTGTCCTGCATGGCACTTTCCCCTTCAACCCTCACCATCCTCCTCCACCCTCATTTCAGATCTTCAGGCTTTCTCTCCTGACTCCTGCCACGGCAAATCACTTGGGTTAGTGGCCCATACCTTTCTGACCTTGCAGTTCCCTCTGCTTGGAACACCTGACCATTTATTTGTTGATGTTGTTGAAACAGCTTTACTAAGCTGGGACTAATACACAATTCACCCACGTAAATGCTTATTCAGTATATTCACAGAATGATGCACAATACATTTTATAACATATTCATCACCCAAAAAGGAATTCCGTAGCTATTAGTGGTTGCTCCCCAAACTCCACCTGTTCAGCTCAAGGCAATCAGGAATCTATTCCATAAATTTGTCTATTCTGACATTTCATAGAAGTGGAATAATGAAATATGCAGTCCTCTTTGACTGGCTTCTTTCACTTGGCAAGCTTCTCCGTAGTATGGAATGGGTCGATATTGCATTCGTCTTTATTGCTGAATAATATTCCATTGTATGGTTTCAACATTGTCATCCATTTATGCATATTAGGGTTGTTTCCAACTTTTAGCTATACTACTGCTGACATGAACATTTATGGACAGATTCTGTGGGGAACTATGTTTTCATTTCTCTTAGGTATATAACTAGCAGAGAAATTGCTGAGTAATATGATAATTCTATATTTAATTGTTTGAAGAACTGTCAAACCATTTTACCAAATAGCTGCCCCATTATATACTCTCATTAGCAATGTACAAAGGTTCCAGGGTTTTTTTAAGGAGTAGGATTTATTTAAGAAGAAGAGCAGAGACTCCACAAGGCAGAGGGGTACCTGGAAGCAGGACACCCAAGGTTCCAGTTTCTTGGTATCTTTACCAACATTTGTTATTATGTTTTTTTTAAAAAAAAATTATAGACCCTTTTTGTAATTATAGATCCTAGTGCTTGTGAAGTAGTATTTCATTATTGTGGTTTTGACTTGGATCCTTTTTTTTTTTTTTTCTGGTACCAGGGATTGAACCCAGCAGTGTTTAACCTCTGAGCAACATCCCCAGCCCTTTCTATTGTTTGAGACAGAGCCTCACTAAGTTACTCAGGGCCTTGCTAAGTTGTTGAGGCTGGCCTTGAACTTGCCATCCTCCTGCCTCAGCCCCCCAAGTTGCTGGGATTACAGGCAGGCGCCACCACACTTGGCTACTGAGCATCTTTTTCTGTGCTTTTTGGCCATTGCATATACGCTTGGGAGAACTGTCTACTCAGAGCCTTTGATCCTTTTTCAATTGGGTTATTAGTCTTTTTATTATTGAGTTATAAAAGTTTTCCTGGTTCTTTGTCAGATATGATTTGCAAATATTTTCTTCTATTTTTCTCATCTTGAATAGTATTATTTGCATCACAGTAATTTTGAATTTTTATTAAGTTCAATTTATTTACTTATTTCTCTTTTCACTTGTACTTTGGTATTCTGTGTAGGAATAAGGGTGCCTACGCAAGGTCCAGAAGATTTGCTGGTGTTTTCTTAGAGTTTTATTGTTTTGGCTGTGGTCTAGGTCCATTTTGAGTTAATATTTGTTAATATTTGGCATAAGAAAGCGTCCAACTCCATTCTTTTCTATGTGTATATTCATTGTTTAAGCATCATTTGTTGAAAAGACCATTCTTCCCACATTAAATTGTCACTGCACTCTGACAAAAATTAAGTGATCATAAATTAAGGACTTAATTCTAGACTTTTAATTCTATCCCACTTGATCTATGCCAATACCACTGTCTTTATTGCTATAAATTTGTAGTAAATTCTGAAATCAAGAAGTGTCCTTAAATCTTGATCTCTGTCAAGATTGTTGTGGATATTCTGGGTCCCTTGCATTTCCATTGAATTTTAGGAGCAACTTGTTAATTTCTGTATGAAATGGACAGCTGTGTGAATAGAGCTTTTGTTGACTCTGTAAATCAATTTGAGGAACATTGCCCCCTTAACAAAATTGTTTTCTTTTTTTTTAAAGAGAGAGGGACAGTGAGAGAGAAGGAGAAAGAGAGAATCATCTTTATTTAGTTTTCCATGTGGCCTTCGTTGCTCTGACACTTTGTTGTGTACATGGTGCTAGGGTTTGAACCTGCGTACTTGTGCATGCCAGGCAAGTGCTGTAACCACCAGGCCACTGCTCCAGCCCCAAAATTATGTTTCCTGATCAAGGAGTGTGAAGGTCTTTCTGTTTATTTAGATCTCCCTTAATTTCTTTCAACAACATGTTATAGTTTTCATGGCATAAGTCTTGAACTTTTTGTTAAATTTATTCCATTTTATTATTTTTGATGCCATTGTAAATGGAATTGTATCTTAATTTTATTGTCACAGCATTTGCTGATAATGTGTAGGAATCAAATTGATTGATTTTTATATATTAATCTTATATCCTGCAACCTAGTTGATCTCATTTATTAGTTCTAATAGATTTTTAATGGATTCCAGGCTTTCCTCTATGAGGTCGTCTGCATGTCATTTTCCTTTCTAATTTGAGTGCCTTTTATTTCTCTCTTTTGCCTAGTTCTAATTGGTTAGAAGGTAGTGTTGAGAGTGGACTTTCTTGTCTTCCTGATCTCAGGGTAAAGCAAATAGTCTTTTACCATGGGATGAGATTTATAGCTGTGGCTTTTTCTAGATGGACTTTATCAGGCTGTGGAAAGTCTTTTTTCCGCTAATTTGTTGAATGTTTTTATCACAAAAAAGCGCTGGAGTTTTTCAAATGTTTTTCGGCATCATGTGGTATTTGCCTGTATTGATTTGTGTTCTATTATATTAGTTGACTTTAGAATGTTAAATCAACCTTGCATTCTTAAGATAAACCTCACTTGGTCATAGTGTAATTCTTTTTTATATTTTACTGGATTCAGTGTATTAGCATTTGGCAGAAGATTTTGCATCCATATTCCTATCAGATATTGATCTATAGTTTTTCTTGTGATATTTTTGTCTGGTTTTGGTATTAGAATAATATTGACCTCGTTGGGCAACTATTCCTCTTTTACTAATTTTTGGAAGCGTTTGGAAAAGATTGTTATTAATTCTTCTTTAATGGTTTGGCAAAATTTCCTAGTGAGGCCATATGGAATTTGGTTTATTTGGGGGAATTTTTATTTTTATTATTTATTTTTTTAAGAGAGAGAAGAGGGGAGAGAGAGAAAGAATAACTTTAGTTTTTCATCTAGTTTTTGTTTCTCTGATACTCGGTTGTGTATGTGGTGCTAGGGATTGAACCTGGGTCCTCAAGCATGCCAGGCAAGCTCTCTAACTGCACTGCTCCAGCCCCTTGGGGGAATTTTTAAATAATTGATTCAAGAGCTTGAATCAGTAAATGTATTTATATATAAATGAAATATATTCACATTTTCTATTTTTTCTAGAGTCAGTTTCTGCAATTTATGTCTTTTCAGGAATTTGTCCATTTCCTATAAGTTATCTAATTTTTGGCACAAAATTATTCAAAGTAATCCCTTACAATTCTCTTTATTTCTGTAAGATTAGCAGTGATATCCCTCCGATTCCTGAATTTAGTAATTTGAATGTTTGCTCTCTTTCTCTGTCAGTCTACCTGGAAGTTTATCAATGTTTTATTATCTTTACAATAAACCAATTTTACTGATCTATCATTCACATGCCATGAAATTCACTCTTTTAAAGTGTACAACTCAGTGGATTTTAATATATTTACAGAGTTGTGCATGATCCCCATCACCACAGTCCAATTCCAGAACATTTTCATTAGCCCCCAAAGAAACCCCATGCCTGTTAGCAATCACTCCTCATCACCCCTCCCTAGTGCCCCTAGTAAACACCAACCTACTTCCTGCCTCTGGATGACCTTCTGTGGACATTTCATATAAATGGAATCACACCAAATGTGCTTCTTTGTGTCTGGCTTCTTTTACTTAGCATGTTTTTAAGATTCCTCCAAGTTGTATGTATCGGTACTTCGTTTTCCTGATCATTCTTGAAGTTGTTATTTTTTTTTATTTTTTTTTTATTAAGAAATTTAGTTACTGGGGCTGAAGTGGTGGCTCAGCGGTTGGTTAGTGGCGCTTTTGGCAAGTGCAAGTACATGGGTTCAAACCCCAGCACCCACGTACACAACAAAGTATCAGAGCAATGAAAACCATGTGAAAAACTCAATAAAAAATTCTGTCTCTTTCTCTCACTGTCCTTCTCTCTCTCAAAAAAAAATTTAGTTATGGTACAATCAAAAATCCATCCAAAGTAACAATATACATTCTTGAAGTTAGGTATCTTGCTTCCTCTGACATGCCTTCTCTAAGAACCCTTACCCTAAAGGATCAGAGACCTTCTCTGTGGGTTCCTACACCATGTTGGGGTTACTTTCCTCAAGGTGTAGTCTAAATATCTGTTGACCTGTCCATCTTGTCTGCCTCTTTGTGAAATCCTTGAATTGGAGATGATACATACCTTTTGTCTCTGTGTCCCTGGCACGTAAGAGAGTGGCTGACCAACATGCCACATGCTTTTCAATAACTGAATGGATATATATGAACAGGGAAAGCTACAGGAAAGTAGCAGTGTGGTCTGAGGGGTATGCTGTGGAAAAGTAAACTTAATGGTATTGAGATTCTGATTATAAACCATTATTTTGATCAGGGGGTCCCACAAATGAAAGGTACCTCAAAGTATATTCTGCTTTATTGGACTGGATGGTAGTTTTTTTTTTTTTTTAAGCCTCCCTTAACGTCTACTTTTCCTCTTAATTCTGTATCGGGATGACTGCCTCTACTTTTCCCTGGGTACCATGCCATCCTTGGAAATGCACCGTTCTCCTCACAATTACACCACTAAGGATGATCCTCTATGTTCACCTTTATATTTCTCCTCATCTCTTTCAAGTAGCCTGTGATTCTCTGGCTGACACCGTGTTCAACACTGTATGGACCCTGGGCTGCCGACCCTTCATGAACAGTCAACGGGCAGCTTGCATCTGTGCAGAAGAGGAGAAAGAAGAGTTATGAGTATGAGGTGATTCCTTCCTGGTTTCGAGTGACACCACAGCTGTCAGGCTCAGAGACGCTGACATGGTAGATGCGTGTCTTTCTTCCATTGGTTTGGACACCATAAAGCGGGACAAAGGAAACAGAAAGTCCAGTCATTTGAGGAAAGAGAGGTGCAGAGACTGAAGGCTGCTCTTCACTTGAACTCTGGTCTCCCCACCAAGACACACATGCTTGGAAATTCCGTTCTCAACCTAAAGATGAAACTACAAGCAAACCCTCCGATTCCTGGACCTGATCATTGTATTCATAAGCAAAGTTTTGGGGAGTCCAACCATTTGGGAGGCAATGACTTTCCTCTGGCCCATGTTTCAGGGGCCACTGAGCATTTCACATTTAATAAAGTATACTTTTTAGAAAAATCGAAGAGATGAATGAATTGCATTCTCACTTATGTTTCCATTTCACTTAGAAGAAAACAGAAGCCAATCTGGTGAGTTCCTTGAGCACAACAATGATTTGTGCAGGTGTGAGGAGGTAAATCAGCAGGACAGGCCGGAGGCTCCTGATGAAGGCCAG
This sequence comes from Aplodontia rufa, assembly GCA_004027875.1. Lineage (NCBI taxonomy): Eukaryota > Metazoa > Chordata > Mammalia > Rodentia > Aplodontiidae > Aplodontia > Aplodontia rufa. The sequence goes on from PVKS010024429.1 coordinate 9,808, forward strand.
AGGAGAGGAAGGCCAGCTGGGAAGCAGGGCTCTGAGGTGCGCTTAAGGTTCCTCCCGTAGCCTGCCCTTGGTACTAAGTACAGTCAGAGTCACGCTGAGATTCCTAAGAGCTGGGGAAAGTCCCTGTGACCTGCAGTGAGTGAGAGACAAATGGCTGTTCCCTAAACTGCAGCTCCCAGGTGGGACTGGATTAGCATCACCTGAAGCCCCTTTTAAACAAGCTGATTAAGACTCTGGGGCTATTGCCCACACACTGGTATTTCACAAATGCTCCTCAGGTGATTCTGATGCCCCAGGAGGGTTGAGGGTCCCGACGGGCCATGAACCTAGATCAGGAATTGGCCAACAAAGTCTCATAGGCCAAATTCCATCCAAACCCTGCCTTATGGTTTGTGTTGCTTTTGCTGTGTTGGGGATCAAACCCAGCGCCTTTTGCACACTGGGTTAAGCACTCTACAATTGAGGCACAATCCCAGTCCCTTATTAAAAGTTTTATTTTGAGACAGGGTCTTGCTAAGTTGCGCAGACTAGCCTTGAACTTAGGATCCTCCTGCATCAGCCTCCCAAGTAGCTGGGTTGCACCACCACGCTCTGCTCAGTCTGCATTTGCACAGCTTCTCAAAACACAGCACACTCAGGGTTGCTATGCTTATGGTGCATTTGTCTATAGCTGCTCTTGTGGTGTAACCAGAGTCCAGTAGTGACGAAAAATCCAGAGCATCCTAAACATTTACCAAGTAACTTTGAGAGGAAAAGGTTGCCCACCTCTCATCTAAATCATTTTACTCCTTTCTCTCCCTTTTGTTAATTAGATCAGTTCCATTAAGAATATTTTTTTTTAAGAGAGAGGGACAGTGAGAGAGAGAGAGAAAGAGACAATCAACTTTATTTAGTTTTTCACATGGTCTTCGTTGCTCCAACACTTAGTTGTGTACGTGGTGCTGGAGTTTGAACTCAGGTCCTCATGCTCGCCAGGCAAGCACCAAAACCGCTGAACCACCGCTCCAGCCCTCCATTAAGAATTTTTAACTGGCTGGGCACGTTGGTACATGCCTGCAATCTCAGCTGCTCAGGAGGCTGAGGCACGAGGATTGAAAGTTCAAAATCAGCCTCAGCAATTTAGTGAGTCCCTGAGTAACTTGATGAGACCTTGTCCCAAAATAAAAAATAAAAATAAAAAAGGGCTAAAGGGCTGGGGATATGGCTAAGGGGTTGAATGTTCTTGGTTCCATCCCCAGTTAGAAGAAAAATAATTAGATGCGTTGTCTAATTCATTAGCTACTTTGAAAAAGAAAAAAAATTTTTTTCTGATCTTAACATAAGAAGTCATAACATTAGTTGGCACATCAAGAAATTGGATTTGATGCAAAGAACATTTATCTTTGTCATTTATAATGTTTATTTCAGTAAAGTTTATTAAGCACCAATGAAATAGAGTACGGTATAATTTTATACCTTTTTCTATTGTCTTACTGACCTAAGGGCACAGAATATTGAATCACAGGACATATGATACTAATTTTGTTTATAGTTTAGTCACAGAACCACTGAAATGCCTGTTGATTAATTTATTAATATCTATTAAGTAAAAACATTTCACTTAAGGCAATATAAAAACATCAAAAGAAATTATTATGCAAGAGAAAAACCAAATAGCATGTTCTTATTACACATTGTTTTATTAATGAGCTTCCAAATCTCCATAACAATTCTGCATTTGAATTGAAATTTCAGGGTATGATTATTGTTTACATATTTTGGGAGTCTTCGGGTATTTAGGACACACTTCTAGTAACTGGTTTATTTTAGGCTTCTTTTTTTCTTTTTCTTTTTTTTTAAAAGATTGAAGGACAGTGAGAGAGACAGAAACAATTTTTATTTAGTTTTTCAGGTGGCTTTTGTTGCTCTGTGACTCTTTTGTGTATGTGGTGCTGGGGTTTGAACTCGCATCCTCTCACATGCCAAGCAAGTGCGGTGACCACTGAGCCACTGCTCCAGCCCCTTATTTTAGGCTTCTAACTTGAAACATTATCCCCAGGTCTGATTTTAGTGGTGCTACTGCATCACACATGAATTATTTAATTGTAGGAAAGAAACGGCAATAGGAGGTGCCTCCCTGGGCATGGATTAGCTTTCTACATTGGGAGGCTGAAGCCCCACCGGGGCCTCATTGGTCAGCAGTGATGGGACCTGTTCCAACCCTGTGAACCAGAACCAGGGAGTCCGTTATGGGAGTGTGTGTGTACTCACACCACGTGGTTTAAAGAAGGCAGGTGTTCTAGAAGGTTCTTGGATATTCTTAGAGATTGTGGGGAGAAGTTCCAGAGGAGAGCAGCCCAAAGCAGGGACTCAGGTGTTAGGACCAACTAGTTCTCCCAGTCGATGCTGATGGGGCCACCAGTGAGCATGTGGCTCTGCAGACCCTCTGAGTCCTCTCCTTCCTCTGCCTCACGCCGCACTCGCCGGTGGCAACCCTGGGCACAACGGGAACGCTGGTCCAGCATCCCACAGACAAGAACCCGGCAGTGCAGAAACACTTCCTGAAAAGATGGTGATGAGCCTCAGTAAAAACAGATGCCATGGTGGGCCACCTAGTAGAAGCCAGACAATGCTACATGTCCACCAACATCTCCATCCTAAGAGCTACACTCTGAGCTAGCCATGATGTCCCCATTTTACAGATGAGGAAATGGGAGACTTAGGGTAAGGAACTTTTCTAATCGACACTTTGATAATGTGGCAAAGCTGGGATTTGAGTCATGTGGATGATTTAAAACCCACATCTGTAACTTCCGTGTCAGGCCCGGGCAGAAGAGACCTCTGTGAAGCAACATGTCCTTCTTCTGCACATCAAGGTCTGAGTAAAGCACTGGCTCCCTGTTGTGACCTCAGGAGCTGTGTGAGGCTCACACACAGCAGAGGAGGGGATGAGGACTGGTCATCACCTCAGCAGTCCTTTAGGAACACATGCAGCAGGAAAGGACAGGGACCCACATTCAGACACTGTGGGAACAACGTCACCCTCGGACTTCCTTTAGCTTGAATGTTTCAACAACTATAATGACAACAAAAAAACTTCCACCTGTCACACTACAAACTCTTGATACAAACTCTTATAACCATTATCGATACGTGTGTATATATCTAAAGTAGCATTTTCAATATATGCATAAATCCCGATAGCTTTTCATATCTGCTTTTCTCATGTTTGTCATTTTAATAACCACTTAATATTGCATTAACTTTTTAAAGAGAGAGAGGGACAGTGAGAAAGAGAGAGAATCAATTTTATTTAGTTTTTCATGTGGTTTTCATTGCTCCAACACGTCACTGTGTACGTGGTGCTGGGGTTCAAACCTGCATCCTTGCACATGCCAGGCAAGCGCTGTGACCACTGAGCCACTGCTCCAGCCCCACATTAAATTTATATATCGTAGCTATTAGTTTGTTTGTTGATTTCCTTCCCCCACTTAAAATGATGCTCTACAAATAGGTCCAACAAACCTTTTTTTTGTTCCATTTGTTTTTTCTTTGAGAAACTGCCAGAATTAGAGTTTTTAGGAAAAAGAAGATGATGATTTAATGGTTACAATTACACATTATCAGATAACTTTCCAGAAAGCATGCCAATTTGAATGACCACGTATACTTCTCCTTATAACCTTCCAAGTGTTCTCATTTATAATTTTATAATTTTAATACATACAAGGTAGTATCTTTCTAGGTGCTATTCTAGGAACTCTTTTCACTTCCCGTTCCACCATTTGCTTTTCTGTGAATTTCTTGTCCCTATCCTTTGCCTTCAGTTGTCCCCTACACTGGCTTCTTTACCCACACCTGCCCACACAGGTTTCTGATTACGGTCCTAAGGTATTCTCTTTGAACTTGCATAGTGAGGGGGCAGGTACTTGTGACAAGCATGGAAGTGTTGAGCTTCTAGGGGACCAGTTTCACTGTATTTTTCTCAGGGGTCATGCAGATCCTAATTGTGGGCTCTTAGAATGTCAACAGACTGGACACCAAGAAGGAAGGTTCAGGTCTGGGCAGTGGGGTACAAGATAAAGGTGTTTAGCTCACCTTGTGGTCTTTGCCCACAAACTTGAAGACCGGCACCTGGAAGTGCTTGGCTAGGTGATCCCGGGATGAGTACTGCTTCACTGACTCATCTGAGACGCAGCTGAAAGGAGGACGGACAGCACATGAGACTCAATCCTTTCCACAGGTGGAAAAACCATCCTGTCCAACACATCTGGCCAAGGAGAGGCAAACTAGGTGGAGCAAGCTGGGCTGCACTCAAGCTTTTTGAGAATGAAGGAAAAATGTAATCCCTCCCTGTGAAGGCATCTGCAGGCACAGCCCTGCTTGCTGTGTCTGACCCAACTGTCCTTGGCTGAGCCCTTGAGCTGGGCACAGCATTTCCTGCTGGGTTATTGTGTTTCGGTATTAGCAACATCAATGACATCTGTGAGCTATCGTCTCATTTGTAATGCACTGCAGGAGTTTGGAGTTCGTGTAGTTTACTGTTGGTATTCTTAAATTTAATAAATATTTACCAGACACCTATGAGACACCAGTTGCTAGAGAGAACACAAAGGTGAGCAGATCACAATCCGTGCACCAAAGAGCTGGTACACATTTCAGTTTCTTAGGGAATGAGAAGTCATCTGCCTTGAATTGTTTCAATTCCTCTTCCAAATGTAGTGGTAAGCTGCAGTTTGACAGGGCGTGGGGTTCACTTCAGGGTTAGCTGGGGAAAAGGCCCGTGATGAATATTTTCGCCTAAAGGCCAAGGATCACCCTTGTATTATTTGTCCTGTTCTAAGTGCTAAAGGAGCTCTTTATTCCCCTCCTGGATATAGTTGCCTTTTTATGGGTATCTAATAATTGATACTAGGCCAAGAAAAAAGTGGGGGTCAGAAACCAAAGTCTCTAAGATTCCAGCTGCACATGCTTAAGGACCTCTCTCTACCTGCATTGCTAACAGCTGTTTCACTGCTGTTGAAAAAAAACCTGATGAAGTTGTTTAAAAAGAAGTACTTGCATTACTACTAGTACCTTATTCCACCAAGCTGGAGAATCTAAGCAGATTATCTGCTTTCTGCTATTTCTTGTATTTATTCATTTTCATGAGGTTAAATTAATGTCTACCATCTTCCAGTTTTATAAATATTGATTGCATGCCTAATCTGTTCAAGACTCTCTGCTGGGTATTGTAGAGGATATAAAGATGAGCAATACTGGGGCTGAGGATGTAGCTCAGTGACAGAGTGCTTGTCTAGCATGTGTAAGACCCTGGGGTTTGGTCCCCAGCACCTCAAAAACGTTAAAAAAGAGTAATATTGCTGGGCATGAGGGTACATACATGTAATCCCAGTGACTTGGGAGGTTGAGGCAGGAGGATCACAAGTTCAAGGCTAGCCTAAGCAACTTAGTGAGACCCTAAGAAATTTAGCAAGACCCTCTCTCAAAATAAAAATAAATAATAAAAAGAGCTAGGGATGTAGCTCAGTAATAAAGTGCCCTTGGGTTCAATCCCCAGTACTTAAGAAAAAAAGTAATATCTGTGATAGCCTAGTATCTATCTAGGCTAACAATAGTAACATTTAATATTCAAATTATGCTTTCCATTTAAATGCCCTCAGCATTTTCAATTTATGTTTATCTAAACTTACTACTCTTTTGTGGGGGGATTCGGGTACTGAGGATTGAACTTAAGGGCACTTAACCTCTGAGCCAAATCCCTAGCCCTTTTTAGTTTTTATTTGGAGAGTGGGTCTTGCTCAGTTGCTTGCTCAGTTGCTGAGGCTGGCTTTGAACTCATCATCCTCCTGCCTCAGTCTCCCGAGTTGCTGGGATTATAGGCGTGAGCCACCGCGCCTGGCTATTATTCTTATTTGAAGAGAAAATGAGGCAGAAAGAGTTATTTCAAGATAACCCATCACAGACTAGAATCCAAGACAAATGTTGACTCTTAACTTGATGTTGGCTATGATTAGACAATGCTAGTTCTGACAACTCCAAGTACATTTTCTAAGAAAGTAATACGGGAGAAACCAAAATAATTATTTACCAAAATGTTGTTTAACCCTTGACTTTAGACTCCAATGTTTCTTTTCCTGAAATTCACTTTCTAATTATATTTCTCTTAGGCTAGTACTAAATCACTTTGCATTCTCAGAGGGTATGCCAACTAAAATCAAAGGGAAGTGAATTGGATCTGTTCCCCTCAAGGGAAAACCAGCCTGATTTAAATTTAAGCTAAGGGCAATGAAGAATTTTTTAAATGAATAATCAAATAACTTATGAACATAAGTAAAATGTATTATTTATTTTCAGTTTGTGGACTAGCCCCAAACTACTGGTATAAATGCTCATTCAATAATTCTCTTAATAAGTAATGACTCCCTACTTTGGTAAGTGATGAGGAAGAAGAGAAGGGAAAGAGGGCTTTTAGATCATCATGGGATAGACAGATCAGGAAGGCTTCATGGAGGAAGTAAACCCTCACTCATTCTTCAAGGACCAGAAAGAATTAGAAAAAAAGGAGGGGAAGAAGATTACAGTCAGAGGAAACAGCACATGCCACATCAGAGGGTGGCAAGGAACACCAATGTGAATTGCCAGAAATTCCATCTGGCAGGAGCAGAAAGTGGAGGAGGCGGAGGCCAGAGGGTGAGGGGTGCAGACACGCTGAATAGGCTGATCCCCCATCCATCCCTCTTATCCCTATGATGGTGCTATTTGCCTGCCCACAAAATAGGCCCCTGCGATTCTCCCGTTCTTGTACGCCCTTTTCTCTTGCAATACATATATATATATATATACCTAATTCTTTTATTGTATTGCTAAGGGCTAGAAAAAGAAATAGGGCAGATTCTTAGAACTGTATAAAACAAAAAGTCTGACTAACAAATGTAAAGCCAATTTCACAGGCATTATTGAGATTGCAGGTTACACAGTCCCAGTAAATGAGTTATGATTATATACTTTCTTAGAAAGTAAGTATGAGGGGCAGGAGGAAACATTTGGGGTGAGAGAAAGGTTCATTATCTGGATTCCAGTGATGTTTCATGGCGTCTGTGCTGGAACTTTGCGAATTGTACCCTTCCTGGAACTGAAGAGTACTCATCAAAGCAGTCAAAAAAACTCAAAAGGATCAAGTCAACCCCCCCCCCACAAGTAAATTTAGTCCCTTATCGGTGTAAGTATGTGACCAAAAAAAGTAATAGAAAAAAGATGCTTCTGCTTTTCATTTTTAAACTTTCTGGGGATTATTTCAGTATGACAAGAAATTCAAAGGGCTACAGACCCTACCTCCCACGACTGAGCTCCAAAGCTGCTCAGAATGAAGAATTTTCCCTACTGTGAAAATGAGCTGAGGAGGCTTCAGGAACCTGAGGCTGAAAGCCCTCCCGGAAAAGAGCTAAATTTATCCACCAAAGATGAGAAGGAGCATTGAAAGTTTCTCGGGAGGGTTGTGACCAGATCATATTTTTCCTTTCGAATGCATTTCCAGGGGTTTTTTTGAGGAGCTGAGGTTTGGGAGGAGGGTTTAGGAAGCTGTTTTTGTCATCCAGGACTGAATCATAGAGTGTCACAGAGAGGTCTGGGTGGGACATTGCTAGTTTTTTTGTTTTTGTTTTTTTTAATGTCTCAATTGATCCAAATAAGCATCAAAGGTTGAAAAAAATCACCATGCAAGGGACTGACAGCAGCAGGCAAAGGCTGCTGTGGTGAGAGACGAGAAGTTAAAGCTAGAAATTTCCAAGAGCCTACAGGTCCACCTGCAAGGGGAAGCGCCCAAGGCACAGGTCCATCCCCAGGCAGGCCAGCAGCAGTTCCGGACCTGAAAGAGACTTGTCCTGACCGACCTTCAGAAAGAGAAAGAAACTCCTAAGTTTGGGGTGTGAGTGTGATTTTCCTGGGCCTGTAGACAGTGATTCTGAACATTCAGATTTTCAATGGTACCTCAATGCACCTACAGGACTCAATTCAAGGATCCTCAGGACACACTGTGGAAATCTCTTTTTCTTCTCCTAAAATCTACCAAGCATTTCTTCTCTCTCCTTCACTATCAGACTTTAATTTTGCAGTGTTGGGGACTGAGCCCAGAGCCTGGAGCACTCTATGTCCTTCACTGTTGAACTCAAAGAAGAGTCAACATTTGCTCTGAGACAGGCAAGACCAGAACAGGGGGCGAATGGCTGGTATACTCACAGGCCTTAATTCACAATCTGTTACTAACAGTCCCTTCCTACTCCCCAGCTCTTACAGTGTAAGGAATGTGCCTTGTCACCCTCCTATTCTTAAATCCTCCACAGAGACCAGGTGTGGGATGGCACAAGATGCCTCCAAAGAGTTTCCACCTCAGCTATTCCATATAAGGCTGGTCCCTTCTTTTGTCAGCAGACAGTTTGAATTTTCTCTCCCTTAGTTCTGTTTCCCATTTCTTTGAGTTAAAACTCCTCAAATTCTTGTCTGTCTGTTCACACTCTTGAGCCTGATTTCATTTCCTTTGTCATTGGGTCAAAAGTTCCTAGCTCCTACCCAGGCATAGGGGCCCAGGACTATAATCCCAGTGACTTAGGAGGCTGAGGCAGGAGGACTGCAAGTTCAAGACCAGCCTCAGCAATTTAGTGAGGCCCTAAGTAACTTAGTGAGAACTTGTCTCAAAATAAAAAATAAAAGTGCTGGGAATATGGCTCAGTGATTCAATCCATGTACAAAAAAAGAAGAAAGAAAGAAAAAAGAAAAGAAAAGAAAGTTCTTAGCTCCTGGGTCAGCTTCACTTCCTCTTCCCCAAGTGATCTCAGCCACCTGAACAAGGCTCAGCCCTCACTTCACACACACACACTGCCTTCTCAGATCCTACAGTTCCAGCTATAAGCGGAGCTGTTCTCTGTCTTACTTCTAGTCTTGACCTTGTTCCTGAACCTCATACACATTTCTGACTGGCCATTGATTTTCCCTTCCTAGGTATCCTGAAGCTATTCAAAACATAGAATTATTCAACTTACCATTCCGTTTGATCAAATTCAGTACTTGTACCTTGAATCTGCTTTTCTGCATATGACTTTCATCTTGGTTAGTGGTATCTCGTTAGTTACCTTGGGTTTTCTTTTTCTTTTCTTTTTTTTTTAAATTTTTTCTTTGTTCCTTTTTGGTACTGAGGGGCACTTGACCACTGAGCTACATCCCCTGACCTTTTTCTTTTCAATTTTGAAACACAGTCTCACTAAGTTGCTAAGGGCCTCAATAAATTGCTGAGGCTGTTCTTGAACTTGCAATCCTCCTGCCTCAACCTCTTGAGCCGCTGGGATTACAGGCGTGCTTCACCGCGCCCAGCCCCACATCAGTGTTTTTTACTCTCCTCTCCCTCACCTGTCTTTACCTCCAACATGTTAATAAACGGCTCCTGAACTAATAAAAGAGTAGGTGAGAGCACCGTGCAGCCTTAGGAAACGAGTGTGCATGCCTATGTGTGCAGGGATTAAGGAAGCGTTTGGAGCGCTGTAGTTACCCGTCCTGGATCAGGTAGTACTTGAGGATCTCATCAACCTTGGCAGTGGGGGTGGCAAAGCAGCTCTCCACCAGGCTCTCCAGGCCGCTCACGTGCACCAGGGGCTCAATGCCAAAGTAGAGGGAGTCGCGAAGTTTGAGGGTGGGCAAAGCTTCCCGGTATGGCTCTTCAAACTCGTTGTCCTTAAAGATCTCCAGGGTGAATGGGAAGATGCCGTGATTCCGGCTCATGATTTCCAGGGGGGAGTTGCGAAGGTTGGGAACATATCCTTCAGAAATGGTGTACAGTCGTGGAAACTCGCAGGTCACTGGGATCAATAGTTTGCTGGTCCTTATGATGATGTCCCCACTGCTGCCTGGGGTCTGCTTGGGCAGACCTGTCACAAGATTGCTGGCCACAATTTTGTCATTCACCACCTGCTCCAGGCCAGGGCAAGGAGAGGAAGAGATGTGATCACGACAGAGATTTCTCCCGTTTCTCACATTAACCTTCTCCAAACATCTGTTTACATCAGAATATATTGGCTTGCCTAAGCGGGAGGCTCCATTTTTAACTGCGCTCAGGTAGTGAGATAGCAGACTGTAAGTGTTTCACATACTACTTCTTGTCAGCCCTCCCATTCCTTTGGAGCACTGCTCCTAAAATCTGATCTATGTGGATTCAGCAAATTCCAAGCTCTGGAATTTAGAAAAGGACAGTGCCTGCAAGTTATTTTTGCAGGAATTCTGGACCTGGCTTTCCTCCTGCAGCACAACCTCATGCAGGATGCATCCACGCCCTGGAGGTTACACTCACGGTAACTCAGGTGATATCTCCAACCCTGTCCTCTCTGCTATGCACCAGAGTGGTGCCAACCTAGCATGTGGCACTTATTTTGATTTTCCTTAGAAAAAAATCCACACAGGCTGCCTAAAGTGGGATCGCCTGTATGAACTCCTTGCCAGGCAGGAGGCACCAGCCATTCAACTCAGAGACTTCCTCATCTGTTCCCACCTCTGCTTATGTAAGCCATGCACACGTTTCCACCCTGACCAAGTCCCACTTGTCCTTTCACTGGCCAACTCAGAGACTTCCTCATCTGTTCCCACCTCTGCTTATGTAAGCCATGCACACGTTTCCACCCTGACCAAGTCCCACTTGTCCTTTCACTGGCCAACTAGAGGCCCTGTCATCTGTCTCACGATTCACCCGTTATTCACATTTTACGTGTTGTCATCTCAGGGCTGCTGTGCGAGTTCCTACCAGACAGGTGTCTTATTTCATAGGCACCCCAGACTCCAGCATGGCACTGTGTGCAGATTTCGGGATGAAAGTATAAACTTTTACCTCAACCTGCTTCAACACTTGGACTCATTCACTATATCCCAAAGGAACTACCATCTCAATTAGTCACTTTCTCCAAATAAAATGACTGCTCAGAGGGGACACCGCCAGCCTCCTAGTACCACTGGTGCTGACGCATGCAGGAAAACTTCTGCATGTATAGGAGACAGAGGGCCATCTGAGAACAGGAAAGGGAGAATGCTTCTTCCTTCCATATCGTCACAGTACCAGCACCATGGCACGTGTTCAACATCTGTTTATCAACTGAATGGCGTAGATGTTTGGAGCTCGGTTCTTTCAGGGAGAAATATCTCACCTATGATCAAGCCACACTGCATACCTCTGTCAACCACCTCCCAAGAAACTGGCTTTTGGTCTTTCCCCAGGTGTCTGTGGGAGGAACCTACATCAACCACTGTGCCACATGTCTTGAGGGAGAAGACGATGTTGACGTGGGTGCCGTTAGACACTCCTCGGCAGGAGGTGTTGGTGAGGAAGAGCTCCAGGCCTCCAACCAGCTCTCTGGGGACACTCACTTCAATGGCGCTTGACTTGCACAACACGGGAACTGCGTGAAAGGGGGCTACTGTTAAAACTGTGAAACTGAATTGCAAGGAAAGGTAAGGAGGTTTCTGGGGAAAATAATGTCTCCCTCACATAACCTGCTCTGAAATCAGTAGGGCTCAAAATAAGTTGGTGAAGCTAGGCGCAGTGGCACACGCCTGTAATCCCAGTGGCTTCAGAGGCTGAGGCAGGAGGGTTGCAAGTTCAAAGCCAGCCTCAGAAACTTAGCAAGACCCTGAGGAACTTAGTGAGACCCTGTTCCAAAATTAAAAATTAAAAAAAGAGTGTGGGGATATGGCTTAGTGGTTAAGTGCTCCTGGGTTCAACCCCTCATGAAAAAAAAAAAAAAGCCAAGGAAAACAAACAAATAAAAAAAACACACAAAAAAGAAAAGAAAAGAAAATCGGTGACTAAAACCAGGATTCTTAACTCTCAAGATTTAGGCCAATTAATGCTCCTCAAATCCATTGTCCCTCAAAGGAAGAAATAACGTATTCAAGTATCAGCTCAACAAGCATTTGGTTCAAAAGTGGCTAGCATAACTCCATCACGTGCAATACCTAGAGGGTTAACTTTCGGCACCAACACAATTTACTGGCCATACATGTAAGATGTATGTCTTTTCTGTCAAACTTGAAAGATTGTGATGTATAATCTACTACCTCCATTTTAGATTCCCCCTCCCTCTTGACGATATTAACTCCCTCACCTGTGTCTGCCCACCTCTTTCCAAGGACCCCTTCCGGTACCCAGCCATCTTCTTCCGGTGAACATGGAATCCCTACTACCCTCGCCACGTGTACGCCGAGCCCCACCCCCATTCTCTCCCAGTCACCGCCTACTCCCTCTGCACCCTCCTCCACCTAATCACAGCCAATCGTGTAGACTGTGCACCTGAGCTCCTCCAATTAGGGCGAAGGCCAGTATTGCGGCAGGTCGCGTTAAAAACCCCTCACTCCCTTGCGAGGCGCGCATTTTTCTTTCGTCCTTCCTCAGAAGAAAATTTCTGCCTTGCTCACCCACACCCGACCACGTGTCTGATTTCATTTATAACAATACAGAAGAGCACTGCTTCGATACAGGCTTAAATGATACAATACCACTTTGACTTTACTGTTAATTATTGCCCCATAAAACAGAGGTAATAAATAGTGTTAGTGCACTAGGAAAAGGCTTTCAAATTGTCCCTGCATTGCTCGGGAAACCATAAGCTCTGACTCTAAATTCCACTTTAACTTAATATTAAAAAGATTGCTTTTCCTTAATATTGCCATGTTCATTTCCCCAGAATCTGCAAATACATAATGGAATCTGTCAGAGTCCAGTGTGTGAGGACACACCAGAACAGTAGGGAATATATAAGGAAATAAGAAACAGGTGCTCATTAAACATTTGCTGGATGAGTGAATTAATATTCTGGATATCAAGAGGTAAATTTCCAGATGATAGTTCTCAGAGAACTGTTGATGGGGAAAAGAATCCACTCACTGGGGCTTCAATTTAGTTTTGACTCTGTTATTTGTTAGAAAGAGAACTTCAGTAATGTTTTATACTTCTAAATTTCTATCAGATGTATTATTAGCCACATAAATCAGAGAAAAATCAAAGGTAAACAGCAAAGGAGGGCTGGAGCAGTGGCTCAGTGGTTGGAACACTTGCCTGGCATGCTCGAGGACTCAGGTTCGATCCCCAGCACCACATATACAACCAAGTATTGGAGAAACAAAGTTCAGATAAAAAAATAAATAAAACTGATTCTCTAATTTTAAAAATAATGTAAAATAAATATAACATTAAAAAAAGGGCTAGAGATGTGGCTCAGTGGTTAAGCACCTCTGGGTTCAATCCCTGGTTAAAAAAAAAAAACCAGCAAAGGAAAGTCTGCTTTTGGGAAATCTTTTCCTAGAGATGTTCTCTTTTGAAAGATTCCTGAATGATGACTTAGGGATATGCAACTGTTCCAAGGGCAGTGTCCTGAAAGATGAGTATCTGACAAGCTGACAGGGGAGGGATCCAGGGGAGGAGGAAACGTGAATCAGAGCAGAGGTGGAGCCTGTCCATGTACTACCTTGGCAAGTGTGGTTGTCCTCAGACAGCACCAAGCCCCGGGGACATCCGCACCGGTAGCCCTTCTCAGACCCAATGCAAGAATGGCTGCAGCCGCCATTGTTATTGTGGCATCCTTCAATGTCTGCAGTAAAAACAAACAGAAAAAGGAATCATCCCAGAATCCTCTTCTCCAAGAAGCCTGTCCCTGAGGCATGTAGGATAGCCCACAAAAATGTTTGTTAAACCTTTTAGCTACAAAAAGCAATCTTCCAGTGCCCACAGCTCAGGTATTTTGTAGAGTATCTTTCAATTTGGTTTTGTCTATGGGTTGGGGATAAGCTCGGTGGTACAGCACTTGCCTAGCTGGGTTGGGTTCAATCCCTAGTACTGGATTTTTTTTTTTTTTTTTTTGGTCTGGTACGTTTCTCACAGTTAGACTGGAGTTATGGGTTTGTAAGAGTAAGACCCAGTGGCTGGAATGGTGCTGGCTCAGCGGTTTTGGCATTTAACTGGCATGCATGAGGATGCAGGTTCAAACCCCAACACCACGTACACAACCAAGTGTCTGAGCAATGAAAGCCAAATGAAAAACTAAATAAAATTGATTCTCTCTTTTTCTCTTCCTCTCACTGTCACCCTCTCTTAAAAAAAAAAGTAAGTCCCAAAAGTAATTTCTTTTTCTTTAAAAGAGAGAATCTATTTTGCTTATTTTTTTCACCTGGCCTTTGTTTCTCTGACACTTAGTTGTGCTGGGATTTGAACCTGGGTCTTTGCACGGGCTAGGCAAGCACTCCAACCACTGAGCCAGCACTCCAGCCTCCCCAAAAGTAATTTCTTTTCTTTTTTTTTTTTTAAAGAGAGAGGGACAGTGAGAGTGACAGACAAAGAGAGAAACAACTTTATTTAGTTTTTCACATGGCCTTCGTTGTTCCAACACTTAGTTGTGTACGTGGTGCTGGGGTTTGAACCCGGGTCCTTGTGCTTGCCAGGCAAGCACTGAAACCACTGAGCCACCGCTCCAGCCCCCAAAAGTAATTTCTTAATTGCTATAACATTTAATACACCCAATTTGAAATTTTATATGGCTCACAGGGTATAAGTTCAACTGGACCAGTGAAGGGGATTTGCATTGCTATGGATTGGTTGGATAATCTGTCTTTCTCTCCCAGAATCTCTGGGAACAAGACCACTGGGGATAAAGGGTCTTGGGCTGACAGTACCTTATAAAAATGAGAACTTCAGCACTTGCCTAGCACACACAAAGCCCCGGGTTCAATTCCCAGCACTGCCAAAAAAAAAAAAAATGACTTCTGGAAACACACTAAGAGTCTGTTCATGCAAACTCATATTGATACTTGTTATGGTTTAGATATGAGGTGTCCCCCAGAGCTCATGTGTGAGACAATGCAAGAAAGTTTAGAGGTGAAATGTTTGGGTTATGAGGACCTTAACATAAGCATTAATCCCCTGATAGGGATTGACTGGGTGGTAACTGTAGGCAGGTAGGTGTGGCTGGAGGAGGTGGGTCATTGGGGGGCATTCCTTTGGGGTTTCTTATTTTTTTAAAGAGAGAGTTAATTCTTTATTTTTTCATCTGGATTTTGTTTCTCAGATACTTAGTTGTGTATGTGGTGCTGGGGATCAAACCCAGGTCCTTGCACATGCCAAGCAAGCACTGTGACTGCTGAGCCACCTTTCCAGCCTCTGGGGTTTATATTTTGTGAGCCGTGTCCCCAGCCGCTTTCTTCTGCCATACATTTCCACCATGACGTTCTGCCTCACCTCAGGCCCCAGAGGAATAGAGTTGGCCATCTATGGACTATAAGCTCTAAAATCACGAGCCCCCAAATAAACTCTTCCTCCTCTTAATTGTCCTTGTCAAGTCTTTTGGGCCCAGCAGCGAGAAAGCTGATTAAAACAACATTCATCTCATGAGATGGTTTTAAAAATCCCCTTCTAATGTTTTGCATTTTAAAAACATACTCAAATACACAAAAAGGAAAAATGTTCAGTTGAAAATTGGAGAAACTGTCAGTTGATTTTAAACTCAGTAGAGGAAAAAAAAATCACCTCTGTGGGCATTTCCTTCCAGGTCAGGGGCTGTCCAACTCCAATCTGCTACATGTTGTTATACAGGAAGTTTTATTGGCACACAGCCGGGCCCATTTTTAAACCTATTGTCTATGACTGCTTTCTCACTACAAGGGCAGAGATGAGCAGTTTTGACTGATTCTGTGTGGTCCATAAAGTCTAAAATATTTATTATCTGGTCTTTCCAAAAAACCAAAAAATGCAGACCCCTGTTCTAGGTTGAGATAATGGAAAGAAATGTTTCAAATCATCTGAGATACTGAGGGAAAGATGTAAGCTGGTTTACAGGCACAACTATAACTCTTATAAATCAGTTCAATGATGGCTTAAAAATTAGTTCTTTGGAACAACAATTTTTGGAAATAAATTTTTGCAAAATCATATAGAGAGAAGAAATTTGCTGTAAATTAGTCTTTGCAAAAAAAATCTTAAAAGATAATAGATATCACCTGTTTATAAATCTGTATTTTTCAAAGGTTATAAACACAGTTTACGGGCTTTTGAAATAGCTAAAATTATATATAATAGTAGGCATAAAATATGCTATAAGATGTTAAAATCAACACCAATAGAAATAATTTTTTCTAAAAAATTACCTTTCTTGGGGACTGGAGCAGTGGCTCAGCAGTTACAGTGCTTGCCCGGCATGTGCAAGTACACAGGTTCAAACCCCAACACCCACATACACAACTAAGCGTCAGATCAACAGAGGGTGCTGGGGTTTCAACCTGTGTACCTGCGCATGCCGGGCAAACACGGTAACCTCTGAGCCACCACTCCAACCTCACCTCGGTTTCATTCATAACACGAACCTGACATCCACAAAAAACAGATTGATTTTATTTCTCTGAGTAGAAATTTCAATATTTGTAAAATGAAGGGGTCACCCTAAATGTTCACTCAGGATGCTTTCAGGCCTAAAAATGCAAAGCACAAAACCTGAAAATCTCAATTGCCTTAAAGGATTAAAGGCATATACACCAAAATGTTTAAAATGGACATATCTGGCTTGGTATTGTTGGTCATTTTAATTGTCTACCTTTTATTCCTCTATATTTTCCCTACACTTTTATAATAAAACAAAATCATAAAAATTACTTTAAAATTTAAAAGGGCTGCTAGTTTTTTTAAAATATAAAATTATTTAATAGCACTACTGAAGAAACAAATATGTTTAGACTATCAATAAAATGTAGTAAAAGTGTTACAAATAGTAATATTAATTCTAAAGTGTGACTCATACATAATTTTTATCTTTTGCTAAAATATTTTTCAGTTATGGTAATTAGGTTTTAAGATTATAGAGTACTAACTGTAATAGTTCCAATAAAGTACTCATGAATAATTATAAATGTTCCTCAAGGACCATTTCATTACTATTCAAATAAGCAAAAAATGTTGCATAAAATTATTAGATTTAAAGAGGATTTAGGACATTACTCTTCTCCAATAAAGTTTAAAAGACATTTAGTCTTGTTATGAGGAATGGCAGTTTAATATTTCACTTAATTTTCCCTTAGTTACTAATGTAAACTTTGTTGCATGGAATAAATTATGTGCACTAGCCATCAATTTTCCTTTTGGGTTAGTATTTTATTATTTTGAATGTAATGAGAAAGAATTCTTGTAAGCAGTACCACAGCTCTATTAATCCATAAGTTCAGTTATTCTGTGGGACAAATCATATATCCTCTGTAAATAATGACAACTAAGCCATTCATCTCTCCATATCACACTCTCTGCTAAGAGTGTCTTGAAAATTCAAATTTATGAAAGCAGAAGTGATGAAATTTTAGCTGTGATAATTTACAAAGGTAAATGTGTCTTAAAGAAGGGGTAGGCACTGGAGCGGTGGCTCAGGCAGTTACAGCGCTTGCCCAGCAAGCACGAGTACACAGGTTCAAACCCCAGCACCACATACACAACTAAGTGTCAGAGCAACGAAAGCCATGTGAAAAACTCAATAAAAATTGATTCTCTCTGTCTCTCTCTCTCTCTCACTGTCATTCTCTCTTTAAAAAAAAAAGCGGTAGTATCTAACTTTCATGTAATAATAGGTTATAAAAATATTTATTTATTACCATAAATACGTATACTTATTATCAACTTAAATAAAAATAAAAAATGATAGACAATTTTCAATTATTTAATATACAATAGTTATTTTTGTTGCTTTGTCATATAAACTGTACACAGCATCTCTGCCATTAAAATTAATCACTTTATCCATCTCCAAAAATCATATTACTCTCCAGTAACTACAAAGCGTACAGTGGGGAAATGGTTTCACGTAAAGCAGTTTTCCACACTTTCCAGACAGTAAGAGTCACCTGTGGAATTTGTTAAAAATGAGAACTCCAAGGCCGCATCCCAGCCCTCAGGAAGAGTCTCCAGCAGCAAAGGCTGCCCAGGGCTGGGGAACCATCCCGGCCCCCATCCCAGATTCTCCCCAGGGGAGACTGAGAAGCAGGCTTTTCATGCTGCCTGCCTTTGTTGCTTTGCTATTCTGGGTGCATTCCTTGCACTAGCAGCATGGTGTCACCTAGAAGTTATTTAGAAATGCGATCTCATGACCTGATCCCAGACCCACCCAGTCAGAATCTACACTTTAACAAAACCCCGGGCAGTTCACGGGCACATTCAAGATTGAGAAACACGCCTCTGCTCGCAGCGATTCGGGAGGCTGAGGCTGGAGGAATCAAAGCCAGCCACAGCAACTTAGCAATGCCCTAAGCAACTTAGTGAGGCTCTGTCTCAAAATAAAATATAGAAAAGGCTGGGGATGTGACTCAGTGTTAACTGCCCTTGGTTTCAATCCCTGGTATCAAAAAAGATTGAGAAATATGAAACATGCCATTTTAGTTTTCCTGGTAAAAACATAGCTTTCTTGCAAAATTCCCTCCTTTCAAATCCTACAGATAAAAATCAACACTGAGGGGCTGCAGCAGTGGCTCAGTGGTTATGGCGTTTGCCGGGCATGCATGAGTACACGGGTTCAAACCCCAGCACCAAGTGTCAGAGCAATGAAAGCCATGTGAAAAACTCAATAAAAATTGATTCTCTCTCTCTCTCACTCACTGTGCTTTTCTCTTAAAAGAAAGAAACACTGAATTCTGTCTATATTACGAGCCTCTCTTGTCAGTTTTTTTGTTTTGTTTTGGTAACTGAGACTGAACCCAGTGGTGCTTAACCACTGAATCACATCCCCAGCCCTTTTTACTTTTTATTTTGAGACAGGGTCTCACTAAGTTGCTTAGGGCCTCGATGCATTGCTCCAGCTGGCCTCAAACTTGTGATCCTCCTACCTCAGCCTCCTGAGCTACTGGGATTACAGCCGTGTACCATCACACCCTGTTCCTCTGTCAGTTCTTTACACAAATGGTTACTCTCTGATAACGCTAACTCAGTTTCCCCGAGCGTCAATGGCTAAGCCAGTGGCTCCTTTTGGGCACTGGCTCTCCCCACTCTCACCTTCACAAGTCTTGCCATCGCTTCTTAGCACACGGCCGGCCCCACACTCACAGCGATAGGTGTTTTTGAGGTTTACACAGATCTCACTGCAGCCACCGTTGTTGCGCTCACATTCGTTTTCATCTGTGGAAGAGAAACCGCACCGTGTCCGTACTGCTGAGCAGTTCCACCTTGTCCACAGCCCCTGAGCAGAACCGTCCATCATCTCGGAACTTGTTGCGCACTGTGCTCAACCTCACCCTGCACTGTGGTCCTGCATCCTCACTTCCACCACCCTGGTCTCCCCGGCCAAGCCCTTTGTTCATCTGTCCTCCGTTGAGGGGACAGCGCCTAACTGGTTGCCAACCCCTTCCTCTTAAGGGAAAACTAAGGGAAAAGGAAGTGTTTTTTTTGTCCTCGATACACCTACTTATTTGTGTTGGCGAATTTCACTTTCTCCCATGAGTTCCTGAAAAGTCACTAATAAATACAAAGCTATAAACCTAAATGTGTTTTAAATCATGAAAGGAACTTACAGTACAGAAAGAATAACCTTATAAAACATTTTGTTATAGCATGATCAAAACTGCCCTTCAAAACTTTTTTTTTTTAAAGAGAGGGACAGTGAGAAAGAGAGAGAGAGAAACAATTTTATTTCATTCTTCATGTGACTTTCATTGCTCTGACACTTCATTGTGTATGTGCTGCTGGGGTTTGAACCTGTGTCCTTGTGCATGCTAGGCAAATACCATAACCACAGAGCCACCACTCTAGCCCCAACACTTTTGAAAATCGGAAAAGTCTCACATTTTGCTTAAGCAATGATTGTTAACCTCCCAAAGATTCCAATGAAAAATACTGACTCTTACTATTTTAAAAAAATGAGGGGGCTGGAGCCATGGCTCAGCGGTTGCAGCGCTTGCCTGGCATGTTCAAGCACACAAGTTCAAACCCCAGCACCACATGCACAATGAAGTCTCAGAGCAATGAAGGCCACATGAAAAAATGAAATAAAATTGATTCTCTCTCTCCAAAAAAAATTGAAGCAGAGTTGGCAACAGATGCCTACTGTCTTTCTTCTATAAGGAAAGGGAAGCTTTGGCATGGCCCCCTGGAATAACAGACCTGGAGAGAGGACCGAGCCAGGGGCTGGGGTTTGAACACCCACTAGGTACAGGAGGCATGACCTTGGCCCAGGCAAGGAGAAGAACTGAAACTGAAACTGTGCTTGAGTCCAGGACCTCAGAAAAGATGTCCCCTTGCTATGGTTTGGGTGTGGTCTAAGTGTATCCCCTCAGATTCATGTGTTGGAAACTTGGACCCTGGTGTGCCAATGTTAAGAGGTGGTGAGACCTTTAAGAGGTGGAGCCTAGTGGGAGGCTGATAGGTCAATGGGGCACTGTCCTTGGAAGGGATTAATGTGGTTCTTGTGGGACCCCAGCTGCTCTCTGGCTTCTTGCCTTGCCATGTGTTTTCTCCCTATCCTGCCATGATGTCATTTGCCATGAGGCCTTCCCCAGAGCTGGGCCAATGCCAGCACCATGCCCTCGAAGCTCTAGAGCTGCGAGTGAAATAAGCCTCTTTTCTTTGTAAATTCCCCAACTTTGGTTATTTCCTTACAGTAACAGAAAATGGACTAATGCATCTCTCAATGAGATCAAGAGTAGAAGAACTTTTCCAGGTAGCCAAGGGAAGCAAAAAGGAGATTCTCTGCCTGAGGCTCTAAGAAAGAAAAGCTTTCACAAACACTGGAAACTCAAAGCCAGTGCCCTGCCATTTCTGAAGAATGGATTTATACTTCCTACATGGTATGAGGATCTTGAAGCTGAGAGACTGTGGGAAGTTCTGGCTTGGACTGAAAGCTTCTGTGATGCCTGTCAGAAGCACATGAAAAACTGCTCTGTGGTAAGACCTCCTCAAGCAAGGTGACGAGGGAGGACAGCCACAGAAGAGCAGTTACAACAGAAGATGAGGTTGCCACAAAACACTACAAACAATTACAAGAAAGATGGTGGGCAAGATCACAGGAGGCGTTGGCTGGGTGTGGTGGTGCACACCTGTAATCCCAGCTACTCAGAAGGCTGAGGCAAGAGGATGATAAATTCAAGGTCAGCCTGAGCAATTTAGCAAGGCCCTACACAACTTAATGAGATCTTGTCTCAAAAAAAGGGTGGGTGGGCTAGAGATGTGGCTCAATGGTAGAACAACCCTGGGTTCAATCCCCAGTACCATAAAAAAAGAAAGAAAGAAAGAAAGAAA
>PVKS010024430.1:0-31056 GCA_004027875.1 Aplodontia rufa
AGGAGGAGCAGGAGGAGGAGGAGGGGGAGGAGGAGCAGGAGGAGGAGCAGGAGGAGGAGCAGGAGGAGGAAAACTGAGCCAGCGTGGCGCACGCCTGTTATCCCAGTGACTCAGAAGGCTGAGGCAGGAGGATCACGAGTTCTAAGCCAATCTCAGCAGCCTTAGTGAGGCCCAAAGCAACTTAGCAAGACCCTGTCTCGAAATAAAATATAGAAAAGCCTCCGCAGGTTCAATCCCTGGGGGGAAAAAAGCGGGGGGGGGGGAAGAAAAGAAAGAAAATTAGTGGTGGGTGAGGTGCCTGAGATACATCAGATTTGTGACAATTCATGGGTGTGTTCCTGAGAAACTCAGACCAAAGAAATCCAGAGAAACTCTTGGGACCGCACTGAGGCGTTTTTAAAGCTAGACTTTGATTTTATCCCCATTTTCAATGTCATTCTGATTTGGATTTTATTTTATTTTTTTTTTAAAGAGAGAGAGTGAGAGAGAATCAATTTGATTTAGTTTTTCTTTTCTTTCTTTTTTTTTTTTTTTAAAGAGAGAGGGACAGTGAGAGAAACAGAGAAAGAGAGAAACAACTTTATTTGGTTTTACACATGGCCTTCGTTGCTTCAATGCTTAGTTGTGTACGTGGTGCTGGGGTTTGAACTCTGGTCCTCGTGCTTGCCAAGCAAGCGCCGAAACTGCTGAGCCACCGCTCCAGCCCTTGATTTAGTTTTTCACGTGGCTTTCATCGCTCTGACGCTTCATTGTGTACGTGGGGCAGAGGTTCGAACCTACATTCTCACACATCCCAGGCAAGTGCTATAACCACTGAGCCACCATTCTAGCCCCTTGTGTTTTATTTAATTTTTAATTAACGCACAGTGATTATCCATATTTATTAGGCATTTATTAAACCAATGTCATCCTTTGAGATTTATGAAGCAGGTCTCCTGTCTTTCTGTAGGAACCACTTCAAAGTTCCAGGTAGCTCTAGGTGAGGAAGGAGACGGCTTTTCAGAAGAACACCCCAGCTGTGTGACATTTTTACAGTGGCGTAACAAATAACCCCAAATCTGAGTTGCTTAAAATAACACAGTTGTCACCTCCCACCTCGGGGGTCCTGTGGCTCGGGGTCTTCGGCAGGCTGTGCTGGAAGTGTTGCCTCAGCCTGCAGTCAGCTCCAGGCTCAGCCAGAGGAAGGTCCCCTTCCGGGCTCATGTGCTGGCAGGATTCAGTTTCCCACTGGCTCTGTCCAGTGTTCTGTGTTTTTTTTTTTAAGATTGAGGGACAGCAAGAGAGAGGAGAGAGACAAAGAGAAACAATTGTTAATTGTCATTTAGTTTTTGTGGCCTTCATTGCTCTGACACTTCGTTGTGTATGTGGTGCTGGTGTTTGAACCCGTATCCTCGTGCATGCCAGGCAAGCGCCAAAACGCGACTGAGCCGCCGCTCCAGTACCTTCACTTGAGATTCTTAATAATTTACCTTTTTAAGAGAAAGACAGAGTCAATGCATTTATTTTTTCATCTGGCCTTTGTTTCGCCAACACTTAGTTGTGTATGTGGCGCTGGGTTTGAACCCAGGTCCTCATGCATGCCAAGCAAGCGCTCCAACCACTTGGCTGTTGTTCCAGCCCCTTAATACTTTGTCTTTGAACGTGCAGTTTTAGGTGAAGTCCACCAGGACAATGGAGCATGCAGTGAACAAGGAGACACATTCCAGAGTGTCCCCTGTCATTCCTGGCCACTCTGAGATGCCAGGAGTGTAGGAGTCTGGTGGACCCAATCGTGTGGGAGCCCTGCAGGATTCAGGTGCATCCAGGATGAGTGGGTTAAGAAAGCCACTGGCTTCTCTAGAATGCAGAGGTGAAATACCCCAGTGTGCTGCATCTGTTATCCCAGCTACCTGGAGGCTGAGGCAGGAGAATCCCGAGTCTAAGACCAGCCTGCACAAGACTCTGTCTCAAAATTAAAAAAAAAAAAATTTTTAAAGACTGGGGATGTAGCTGAGTTGTAATGAACCCCTGGGCTCAATCCCCAGTACCAAAAATATTAAATTAAAATTTAAAAAGGGCTGGAGATATATCTCAGTGGTACAGCACTTGCCTAGCATGCATGAGGCCTTGAGTTCCATCCCCAGCACCAAAAATAAGTTAATAAATAAAGTGAAATAAAACCAGTTGACGTGGTATTATGTAGTGTCCTGTTTTGCTGTTCTGTATGTATATTGCAGAACTGGGGACTGAACCCAGGAGCGCTATACCAGTGAGCCACATCCCCAGCCCTTTAATTTTTTATTTTGAGATGGGGCCTCGCTAACTTGCTGAGCTGGCCTCAAACTTGTGATCCTCCTGACTCAGCCTCCTGAGTTGCTGGAGACGCAGGTGTGTGCCACAAAGCCTGGCTGTTTTGCTCTTCTATTAAGAACAATACACATTATCGATGCATGTACAAGCTACAAAATCGAACTACAATTTTGCTGATTCTGCATATGTTCTCTGAAATTTGCACGGAAAAACTGGCATTGAACAACATAAAGATAAGACTAAAATATAGCCTAATAAAAATTTGACGTTTTATGTGTGTGGTGCTAGGGATTGAACCCAGGACCTCATGCTAGGCAAGTGCTTTACTACTGAACTACATCCACAGCCCAATAAGTTAACATTTCATTTGAAAATAAATGATATTAAGTAGGAAGAAAACACCAGAAGTCAAGTGAGACCACAGAAAAAAAGGAAGAGCTGTATATTTCTATTTTAGGACCTCTAATGACATTTATTCCTCTGCTTTGTGAACCAGGGGTCCCTCGTGGTCACTGGTACAGCCCCAGCAGAGGCCTTTGCATCTGGCATTCAGCTCAGCAGCTGGCCTCCCTCAGGGGAGGCAAGAGAGGCCAGGCAGGGTGGAAGGCGGACTTTGTCACCATCTTCTGCCCTATTGCGTTTGTTAGACGCAGGTGTCTAGGTCCACACGCAGAGTGGAAGGAGCCAGGCACAGCTTCCCACATGTTGTAAAATTCCATTCATAAGAAAGAGCCAGAGGAGGCAAGCGCAGAGGTGGAGAGTAGACTGGTGGCCATCAGGGTCGGGAGGGGTGCAGTTGGGAGACATTGCCTAGAGGGTGTGGGGTTTCCCTCTGGGGTGATGAAAATATTCTGGACTAGAACCCAGGGCCTCATGCATGCTAGGCAAGTGCTCCAAATTTCCTTAAAAAAAAAAAAAAAAGCCTCCAGCCAGGAACTTCTGTTACTTAAGTTGCTTGGTATTGCGTGGCAGTGGCCCTAGCTGAGCAATGCAGGCATGAATTCCTGGAGGTGGCAGTCACTGGGGGCCACCTTATGAGGAGTAATAAAAATAGAAAATGATCATTTTCATCACTGCGTTGGGCAGTGATTGTCATGTGAGTCAAAATCATCACGTGGATGGGGAAGTGGACGTTCATTTTGATGACGAAGCAAAACCACAGAGATGTCTTCCTGGGTCCCTGTGGGAGGGCCAGGCGGCCGTCAGCGTGTTCGTGGTGGGACACCAGGTCCCTGTGTCTCCGGATGGGATGTGCTAGGATGTCTTCCCTTTTGCTGACTTCTGCTCTTTGAATCAACTTCAGTTCCAACCTCCAGTTTACAGGAGATTCCAGGGATGGAGGAGTAAGACAAAGGACACTGAGCTAGCAAGCGGACCCCAGCAGCAGGCTGGTGTGAGGAACATGTTTTAAAGCAATTAGGGGAACACCAATGTGGATATGAGGTAATACTATTAATTTTACATAAATGTAGATGTTTCTTGAGCTCTATGGAAAGATAATTTCATTTTAAAAATATACATATACTAAAATTGGTTAAAATTATGATAAGCCTTCAATAAGTGAGTGGATAAACAAATCGTGTTTTACATACAATGGAATATTTGTCAGCAATAAAGAGAAGGAAGTTATCAAGCATGAAAAGATGTGGAAGAAACTTCAATGAATGCTACTAAATGAAAAAGAAGGTTGAAGACGCTGCGTTCTGTGTGATCCCAACTATACGACGACGTTCTGGCAAGGCAGGACTACGCATGCAGTGCAGAGACCGGGGCGTGCCGGGTTTGGGGAGCGGGGCAGGGAGAGGTGACTGGGTGGAGGGCAGGGCCTCTCAGAACAACTGATGGCCAGCATTAAGCACTTATCAAAACTCACCGAAGGGGGCGGGAGCAGTGGCTCAGCAGTTACAGCGCTTGCCTGGCATGCGCGAGGAGGCAGGTTCGAACCCCAGCAGCACGCACACAGGTAAGTGTCAGGGCAATGAAAGCCATGTGAAAAACTCAATAAAATCGATTCTCTCTTTCTCTTGCTGTCCACCTCTCTTAAAAAAAAAATACACCAAAGGAGCCAAGTGTGTAGTTGCACACCTGGAATCCCAGCTATTTGGGAGGCTGAGGCAGGAGGATCTCTTGAGCCTAGGATTTAGGGGCCAGCCTGGGCAACAGGGGGGAGTCACTAAATTGCCTAGGCTGACCTCGAGGTTGTGAACCCCACCTCACCCCCATCAGCCTCCTGAGTAGCTGGGATTATAGGCGTGCCTCACAGCACCTCCCTAGGAGAAAAAAAAAATTTAGTTGTTTTATATAACCAAATTGTAACTCTACCAGATGGGTGCATGGGATCCAACGCAGGGTCTCTGCCACAAAACAACATTCCCAGCTTTTTTTTTTTTTTTAAGAGAGAGGGACAGTGAGAGAGACAGAGAAAGAACTTTATTTAGTTTTTCACATGGCCTTAGTTGCTCCAACACTCAGTTGTGTATGTGGTGCTGGGGTTTGAACCCGGGTCCTCATGCTTGTCAGGCAAGCGCCGAAACCGCTGAGCCACCGCTCCATCCCCCATTCCCAGCTTTTAACAATGAGCAATGAATGCTCAAAACACACCCCAGAGAGCGCCTGCGCTCCACCCAACCCTCTGGGGGATGGGCTCCTGTGCCTCTCTTTCCCCACACAGTAAGGTAAGTTGTGGCTAAACACCCAGATGGAGCCTGGGAAGGGGCTCAGGTGCAGATGCTTGCCCAGCACGTCTGAGGCCCTGGGTTCCCTCCCCAGCACCACTAAGACAGAGGAGGAGCTGGTTACTCAGAGTTCACTGTGGTTGGATGGTACTCAGGGCGGCAAGCCTGTGTCCCACGCACGTGACCCACTCGTTCCCCCAGCTCATGATACCCCTTGCTGCTGCCCAGGAGGAAGGTGCCCTGTCTGGGCCGCCCGCCTCTTGGTGGTCGTGGCCCTAGCTGGTCTGCTGCTTTCCACAGGAAATTCGTTTTCCTGCAAATTCCCTCACCAGCCCACACCCTTGGCCACTCAGGAATTGAGATGGACCCATGCGTCACTCAGGAGCATCAGCCAGGCCTCCCTGAGAGGCCTCCAGCCTTCCCAGGCTGAGTGTTTGACCCCAAATCCACATGTGGCCATGGAACCCCTGAGGTCACAGGGGCAGGAGGTGGGGTCATGAGGTGAATGGGACGCCACCTCTCCTACCGGTTTGGGACACAGTGAGAAAGTGCCATCTATGAGCGAGAACCTGGGCCCGCCAGCCAGTGAATCTGCTGCATCCTGATCTTAGACCAAATGGCATTGTTTCTAGGCTGCCTGGCCTTTGGCAAGCCCTTACTGAGGGATGGAGACACCTCCTCTTCTCCTGGAGGGCTTGTCCCCTCGCTGCCATCTGTCTCTGCTTCTTCCTCTTTCTGTTGGGAGTCAGGCCGTGAGGGCTGGAACCTCCCTCTCCTGACCCCATGTCCTCCTGCTCTTCCGTCTGCCTTATTCTCATCTCCACCCGCCCTCCCGGAAGGCCTGCCCTTCCCTCCAGCTGCCCTGAAGTGGCCCTGTCAAGTCCCCAGGCACTGCTTTGCCATCTGTCCTCAAGGCTCTGGAACCGCAGCAGCTCCACTGCAGCTGGCCTCCGCCAGCTTCCTGGTCGCCTCCCTCTCCCTCACTGTCCCTTGTGTTACTAGACCACAGGGCCTGGGGCCTCTTCTCTTCCCACACTCCCTCCTGGGTGATCTCATCCAATCCCAAATTTAAAGTCCAGCCCTGACGTCTCCACCACGCTTCCGATACACTCCTGGCTGGAGGGTCTCTTTGCCTCCTGGATGCCCCCTGCTTCGTGTGCCCGTGCCAGTTCTTGCTCCACATCTCCCTCAGACAAGGGTAACTTGTGGGCCATGTCCCCAAACCCTGAGCATCCTCAACTGTGCTGCCTCCCAGCCTCCACATCCCAGCTACCACTAGTCATCTTGGGGCAACCTCAGGACTCAATCTGAAATCCATCACCTCTGCCACCTCCCCCACCACCCTGCCCCACAGCCAGTCCCCACACAGCCCAGTCGGATGCAATTTCCTCTTAGACCTCTCTAAGGGGCAGGGATCCCCAGGCGCTCATGGGGAGGTACCCACAGCACCAACGGAAGGGGCCTCTCCTGGAGGTCTTCAAGGAAGGTTCTAGCAAGGAGAGCACCATTTGTATATGTGGAGAGGCCAGGGGAGGGAGGACTGCTGGCAGTGGGTGACAGTGAGAAAGACCTGATGCTGGACAAAGTCACACGTGTGGAGGAGGCTGAGTGACAGTCGGCCCGACCAGGCCAGAGCAGGGAACCGTATTGGCACCAGACTGTGTGGCTTCAGTGGCTGAGCAGTGTGGGCTGCATTAGTGTGGCAGCCCCGAGCCACTGGCGATTCATGAACAGGAACAGTGTCAGAAGCAGCTGGCAGCTATGTTGAGGTTGGGCGAGGGCAGGGAGGCTGTGCTGGGGTTGGGCCTGAAATCACAAGGTAACAGAAGGGAAGGCAGACAGCAGAGATGGGAGTGGGCAACGGGGCCTGCTGGCTGGATGCTGTGGGAAAGGGGCAGAGAACACCTGTGAGCAGGAAGTCAGAGCCACCAGGAGGTCATCTGGGTGGTGTCTCTGTCCTTTGCCAGGAAATATTGAACTCAGCCCTTGGAGCTGAGCATGGTCCACTCTTACCCCGCTGTGATAAATTCTTTCTTTTTGTTCTTTTTCCTTTTGGTACTGGAGATTGAACCCAGAGGCACTTAACCGCTGAGCCACATCCTCTGTCCTTTTATTTTTATTTTTTTAAATTTTGAGGCAGGGCCTTGCTAAGTTGCTGAGGCTGGTCTTGAACTTGTGATCGTCCTGTCTTAGCCTCCTGAGTTGCTGGGATTACAGGCGTGCATTACTACACCTGGCTGCTGTGA
This sequence comes from Aplodontia rufa, assembly GCA_004027875.1. Taxonomy (NCBI): domain Eukaryota; kingdom Metazoa; phylum Chordata; class Mammalia; order Rodentia; family Aplodontiidae; genus Aplodontia; species Aplodontia rufa. The sequence goes on from PVKS010024430.1 coordinate 7,211, forward strand.
TGAATTCTTCTACCAAAGGTTTTGCCAAAGGTTCCCAGTGACATTCCGTTGAAAATCTGAGAGCTGTTGACCGATGGGTATAGAGCGGAGACTTTCTACAGGTACAAAGTGAGCACTTTTCAGCTCAGTGCTCTCAAACAGAGCACGCTAAGACCAGCCAGGGAATAGGAACCAACAGTTAAGGGGGACAGTGGTCTAGAATGATATTTGTATACACTATTTTTAAAAAGTGAGATCAAAGCAGAAACATTCACAAGGAAGAAAAACTCAGAATTATAAACGAAGATAGGTTTCATCTTCATTGTTTTGAGGTGGGGTCTCTGTGCTGCCCAGGCTGGTCTTGGGCTCCTGAGCTCAGTCGTCTGAGTAGCTGGGATTTCTGTTTGTCTTCACGACCCCAAGTGACTGCTGTGTCCACACCATGGGAGGTCATCACTATTGACCAAAGGGCACCAGTCCCTTAGCGTTTGTTAACTTTCTGCCCTTGGCTCAACTACGGAAGTGTATTTCCACAGGTGTGCGAAGGGCTGGGATTTATCCTTTTGTCTCAGGCTTCAGGGGCTGTGGCTCTCTTGAAGTGAAGGACAAGTGGGACCCCAGAAGAAGTTCTGGGCCTGCACAAGCCGCTTCCTTGGCGAGGTTCCCTCAGCGGCCAGCAGGGGTCGCCATGGGGCTGCGCCGACGCCGACCGGCTTCTTTGTCACTGAAGGCCGCAGCCTCTCTGCACCTCCATTCCAGACACCCCTTGGCTCCAGCCCACCAGGGGAAGGTGACCACTTGCTCAGTTCTTCAGCAAGAGGCCAGCTGTTAGGATAGGTACAGAACAACACCCCAGGCATTGCCCCTGCACCTATCCTGCAGCCCTGGGGACACTGGTGGCCAGGGTCCTCTCTTGGGGGTGGGGAGAGAGATCAATTCCCAAGGGCCACATTCCAGGGCAATCCCAGCTATGCAGGATTAGAAGCCCCTTCACCTGTCTCAAGCCAGCTGAAGTGAACTGGGGAGGGTCTTGCTCCCCAGAACCCCCTCCCCCAATCTCAGATGTCTCTTCGTGGTCGGTGGCCTCCAAGTGCTCTGGCTCTGACTTGGGCTGAGCCCATCAGGTGCCATGGCGCCCAGGACTTGGAAGGTCTCTCTTTGCCCTAGCCTCTTGATAATGGTCGTCCTGGTTCATCCAGCTCCTTCCTCTGTTTCATCTCTGCTCCTGCTCTCTCAGGATTCTTGATAGGCCCCAGGCCAGCCGCCCTCCTCCCTCTGTTCTAGGCTTCCTGTTGAGCTGACGTCACTGTCCAGGGCATCTGCTGGGTCCCCAGCCTATGGGAAGTATTGTGGTCTACATCCTCGTCCTCCTGGTTCCTACCTCCTGAGGCGGGCTGCTTTGTTCTCTCTTATTTTAAATTAGAGGTGACTGGCTCAGAAAGGTTGAGTGATTGTCCAACGTCACACAGCACTGAGACTGATCTGAACCTGGATCTCTGCCCCTTCTTGCACACTGCCTCCTGGAAAGGCCTGGCCTGCACTGCCCTCCCGGCACCCAGCAACCTCTTTCAGTGCACATGGCTCACTCTTGGCCCACGTACTTGCCTTGCTTTCTAAGAGTGATGTTTATTTATCCTTTGGATTTCTGTGGAGTACTCCACTGTGCCAGGCCTGAGAGATGAAGGCGCGGCTGGTGTTCAAGTTCTTGGTCTGGGAGACAAGATTTTTCCTGTGTGTCAGCTGAGTCCTCCCAGGCAGCCCCAAGCCTTCCCAAGGGGCAGAGGCTGTTTCCTGCTTCTCCTGCAGGGCCCCCGCCCAGTGACCTCCTGCTCCCTCCTGGGGGAGTCATGCTCTGGCCTCCTTTGGGGGTGGGGGCTGGGCAGGCCTGGTGCAGCAGGGCTCGGAAGGGGTCTGGAGCTGAGAGGTCCAGGAAGGGTCTCAGGCTGAGTCCAGCAGGCTTCCTTTCTCCAACACCAAGGCTAATCCCCCACATGTCACTGGAGTGCCCTGGGCCCTGTGCTCAGCTCTGATCTAGAAGGTCAAGGTTCAATCCTTGCCTCTATTACTGGAGCACTCAGACAGGGCCGTTCTGCTGACATCTCTCCCCTGATTGCGCCTCCTTCATCCTGCCCTGGCCAGGAGAACAGTTCCAGAACAATCTTAAAAGACCCCTGACTTTTTAAGCAGGACAGACACCCTCCAGGCATACACAATGCCCGGTTTCTGGTTTCCAGCCTGTATTCCTGATTAAACAGGTGAGGGGCGCCAGGGCAGTCTTGGAGAGGGCTCAGGAACAGCCGCGGTGGAGGCACAGGGTGCCCTTGTGCCTGAACCTAGAGCTACAGAGGGGAGACAGAGGCAGAGGCAGGTGGTGGGACAGACGGCGTGCATGCACAGATACAGGAAGAACGGGTCTGTTTAATGACACAGCTGGGTCTGGTTACAAACGTCAGAAACTACAAAAGGAGGATAGACTGTCACAGGATGACAGGAGGGGACGCAGGCACAGGAGCCACGGCAGCGAAACATCCTTCAGTACGGGACACAAGACCAAGGGGCACACAAGGGGGCCCCCAGCGAGGCTGACACAGATAGGTGAATGGGACCGACTGGCAGCCAGGAGCTGGGCAGGGTGGGGGGAAGGGCTCGGAGCTCCAGGGGCAAGATGGAGGTGCCTGGTCCCCTGGCCAGTATTCCCAGTGCTGTCTCAGTGGCCAGCAGGTGGGGCTGGCATGCCCGGTTTCTTCACAGAGGCCCCTCCCCTGGCTGTCATCCTGCCTGGGTCCCTCCGTCTGCCTTGCCCTAGCCCATTCTAGGGCAAATCAGTGAGCCAAATCCTCTGTGGAGGAGTGGGAGGGAGCCAGATCCTTTTTGTCTGGAGTGGGAAGCTGGTCAGGGAGTGGGCCGGGCTTTCTGGGTCACCCTAACCCTGGCCATCCAGGCCCGATCCTCAGCTGCTGTGGGACATCTGTGCCAGGACACTGTCTGCCTAGGGTCCTGTGCCACCAGGACCCTCCTGGTCCCACACAGCGGTGGGCAGGACCGAGGCTTCTGGGCCCGTAGATGCACATGATAGATATGTCCGTGTATATGTGTATATGCGTTTATATAGAGACTGTATATAGAATGTATCTGTATATACGGTAGACAGGTGTGCGTGGTACTCTAGATGGGGAGGTGGAGACCTGCATGCTGGTCGGCAGAGTGAAGCAGAGCTGCCTCTGTCCCCGTTTCCTGCCAGCTGCTCAGCCAGGTCCCTCTCTAACAGTGAGTAGAAAAGCTAAGAAGAGTGGGCCCCGATCTGCAGGGTGGAGGGGTCCCCGCCAGCCACCACACTGGGGTCAGCATCCAGGAGCCAGCGCTGCCTTCCGGCAGCTCAGGGGACTGCGGCCCCCGACGGAGGCCTCCTTCAGGAAGACAGTCGGGGGTTCCTCTAGCTTCCTTGGCACCCAGAAATGGAGGGTCAAGGAGGGTCTTCAGAACTCGGCCTTCTGCTCAAGGTGCTGCCAGGGAGGCGGAGCTGGGAGGGGTCCTACGGCCCTGAAGAGGGCAGCGTGGTGGGTGGGCTGCGGATGATAGGAGATGGAGGTAATAGGTTACAGGGGTCAGGGAGGGAGGCAGGGAACCTGGAGGGTTGCAAGGGATGGCACAGTGCGGTTGGAAGCGATCATTAGACCCAAGTTCCAGTCCCCCTTCTGCCATGACCCTGCTGTGTGACCTTGGGCATGTCATGAGCCCCAAAAAAGACCCAGATCATTTTCTCTAAAATGTGTGTGCCTGCCTTGCCCGCCTGCATGAGGACCGAGGGATAGCAACTGTGTAATTCAGTGTCTTGCAAACTGCAAAGCACATGTTTGAGCTCTTTATCTCTTCATTCTGAAACCGTCCCGTGTGGCCTGTCTTGGACCTCCCATCCCTGTTCTCTGCACACACAGTCTCAGTCCCGGGTCCTGGTGCATCACCAACCCCGCCCCCGCCCCTCATCCACACAGAGGCACACACACCCTGAAGCAGAGACAGTTCAATAAACAGTGGCGTCTGGCCCACCACTGCGGCCCTGATAAGAGAAGTTGGACAGGCTTCTAGGAGCGGGCTGTAACTCCATCCCACCCTCTGAGCCCAGCTGCTGGCAGTAGGTTGGGGCTGCAGGCCTGGGACCAGGAAGACAAGCCTTCTTGGGGCCCGCACCCATGTCCCCAGGAGACTGGGGTGGGCGTAGAGGGTGTAAGGGTGTGAGGGGGCAGTCCCATGATGTGACAGCTGGGGGTCACCCCTACGTGAGCCTCAGCCCAGGTGGGAGGCAGCAGAGCCCTGCCAGCCCTGGTGACTTCCCCACTGAGTCCACGAGGAGCGAGGAGCTGAGCGGGACAGAGAAGGGGACTGCAGTAGTTTCCTAATGTTTGGGGTTTGGCGAGATCTGAGTCCCCAGGGTCCAGCTGGGGCAGGAGAGGCAGGGAGCAGGCCATGTGTTTCTGATTCATTGGGAGTCAACTGCCAGCTCTCTTTGCAGTCCCTCTAGGCCCCTGTAAAACAGCGCTTTTCTGGAAAAGCAGGAAGTCTTGTCTCCTGGCTGTAAACAAACTCATCTTGGGCAGCAGAGCCTGCCTGTGGGGACAAGGGGAGGGAGAGTGTGCCCTTCCTGGCCTCTCATCCCACTGGCTCCTCCCTGGCCCCTTGGGGTGACAGTGGGGGGAGGGGAGGAACCCCAGCTCTGCTAGTGCCCTGCTCTGGCAGGTAAAAGGCTCCTGCTTGTGTCCTGTCCACTCCAGGGTCTGGGCCAGGCTGGGCCCAGCTGTGAACATCTGGAGTTGGCCCGGCCATAGCCAGCAGTTCCTGAGAGCTCTCCTCTCCTGGGGTGCTGCCGACATGGGGGAGGGGAGCCGCACAAGCTAGGCCTGTTGGTCCCCGGCAGGAAGGGCAGCGGGCCTGGCCTCCCCCGCTTCCCGCTTCCCTCCGGGGACATCCTTTGCAGAGCTGGGCCAGGAGGCCTGTGATCAAGAGGGCCAGCAGCCTCCAGGACTGTGCAGAGCTCAGGGAGGGAACACTGCCTTTTCCATGGGAAACTGCTGGGAATGTTTCTCCAAAACGCGTGTCCTGAGCTGCTGGCTGACCCCAGATTCCCATTCCCGCCTCCACTCCCTCTCCTTCCTACTCCAGCCCTGCCTCCACCCTTCCATTCAGCTCCCAGAGTCAGCCACCCCTCAGGGGCCCAGGGAGGCCAGAGTGTTCCCAGCCGCCACTTCATGGGGCAAGCCCTCCCCTCTTGCTCCCATCAGCTGGAGTCAAGGAGACCGGCCACCCTCCTAGAGCCCAGAACTGGGAGCCGGTCTCTGGGTAAGCCCGGACATAAACATCCCCTGGTAGCGTGCATGCAAATGACACCCTTTAGGTCTCGTGTGGGCCTGGGCATGTGTGTGTGCACACACATCCTCGTGATCCTCCTGGCGCTAGTCCCCGTTGAGGCAGAGGGTGGACGGGAGCATGGGTCAGCATTAGATGAAGAAAACAGGCCCATGTGATTGGCACCCAGGGAGAAAGTGGCCAGAGCTGGCCGGGGCTGCCTCTGAGCCCGAGGAGTAACCTTCCCACTAGGGGACTTCGGGAGAGCCGTGGCCTTGGGTGCTCTGAGGGCTCCCTTGCTCTAGGGAAGAGGAAGGCTTGGCCCAGGGAGAATTTACCAGGGGCTCAACCCTCCCGGCAGTGGCCTGGATGGGTGCCAACCTGAAGGCAGCGGGCAGTAGTCTTGCTGACCTTTTTCTACTGTGTCTGTTCTTAAGTGAGTAGGTCTGCTCCAGTGGTCAGCCCCAGGCCCAGGAGAGATGGGAGACCTAGGGGTCAGGAGAGGACATAGCCGGGAGGCTACCCAGCCCACCCTCACCCCCTCCTCACGTGGTGGCGTTGGGGACCTGCTGTACCCAGCCCACTTCCTTGTAGGCAGCGGTCACGTGGCTGTAGATGAGGCCACGCAGCTTGGCCCAGGCTCTCTGCGTCTCAGGTGGGAAGTCATTGGCAAACTCCTCGGCGATGACCTCCAGAATGACCCCAGAGAGGATCTGGGAGCAAAGGGAGGAAGGGGAAGTGAGCACTTGGGTGCCCTGCCTCCCCCACAACCCCTTCTGCCCTGATTCCTAACCCGGCAGCCTGCTAGCTGTGGGAGCTGGTGGCTGTCAAGACCAGGGCTGCCCTGGACCCATCCTGCTGCTTGACAGTGCCCTCCCTGTCACAGCCCCTGCAGGGGATGAGGCTGGGCTGCCCAACGGTCACCTCTGCTGCCCCAGCGCACCCTCCCAGAGTCTGCAGGTGGCTGTGGTGCCTGGGACTAGCGGGGACTCTGGAGCAGCGTCAGGGGGTACCCTCCAGGGCATACCTTGAAGTACACGGGCTCCACCTTGTGCTTGAGGGCATGAGCTTTGCCCACAAGGGTCAGGACAGAGGACACTTTGTCGGGGTCATGCAGATTCTCCACCACAGTGTTGAGGGCCCCCATGACCCGGCACGCGTGCTTCCGCAGCTGCGGGCTCCGCTCCATCTCCAGCGGCTCCTCCATGTGTTTGAACTGGCTGAAGTACTGCTTGGCAGAGGGGAAGTTCACAAAGAACCTGGCAGGTGGGAGGGGGTGGCGCTGAAGCGGTGGGCTGCCTCCCGACCGCATGGGGACCCCCAGCAAGCGGCTGGGTTGGTGTGAGGGTGGGCTGGGGAGGTGGGAGCTGCACCTTCCTAGCGGTTGTTCTCGCTACCATCCGCTCCCTCTGCCAGGCCCGCAGTGTGTGCCCCCGGGGCTTGCTCTGGCTGGCACCTTCCTCTCCCAGACCTCTGCCTTTCTAGCCTCACTTTTCTGAACCCCACCCTCCCTTCAAGGCCTGCCCTGGTCTCAGCTGAAAGGGCAAAGCTTGGGTTCTCGAAACCCAGGTTAGTCATTCAACGTTTCTGTTGTTGTTGTTGCTTGTTTTTTTGTTTTTTGTTTTGGATGGGTCTCACTATAGGGCCCAGGCTGGCCTCTGACTCCTGGGTTCAAGTGGTCCTCATACTTCAACTCCCGAGTAGCTGGAACCACAGGTTCCTGTGCCCAGTTGCTATTCGACTTTCCCAAGCCTCAGATTCCTCATTCACAAAACGGGCATCATTGTTCTCTCTCATGGGTTGTAAGGATGAAATGAGAAATGGCGTGTCTCGCCGTGGTGTCATGGAGATGGGCCCAGCAAGTACCAGCTTTTCCTGTGGCAAAGCTAGAGCTCACTAAGGCCACTCAGCCAGGGAAGAGAGGGAGGCTCAGACCTCCTTCCCGCTCAGCCTATTCTCTTCTTGTTACCCGCATCCCCTCCTCAGCCTTTGTAAATTGGTGGATTTAATTGAAGATGGCAATTGATTTTACCCACCTGGTGTGGTTCTGAACTTGTTTCATGTCTGTAAATCTTACCTCTGTAATGAATCTCTTGGAGCAGAACCCAGGGCTTCCTAGAGCTGCCCTTCCTCTCTGCAGTTTATCTGAAACTAATTCCCCCAACATAGTGCTTTCATTAACCCACTCTGGTGCTCAGAAACATTCAGTGGTTCCCTATTGCCTAGCAGACAGAGTCAAAACTCTTTAACTGGACATTCCAGGCTTCCTACACACTGTGCCACACCCACTTCTCCAAAGCCATGTCCACCTCTGCAACCCTCCTCAGGTGGCCAGGCTCCCTTCCACACAGTCGAGTGCCTCCTCAACTACTCTCCAGACTTGCCGCTCCCTGGACTCCCAGGCTGGCTACAGCTACCGCCTTCTCCTCAAGGACCTTAGGCTGCTCAGGTGGCCACCCTCTCAGGCAGAAGCCATCGCCCTGGGTGCAGAAGGTTGGTGGCTTTTGAGCCTCCTCTCCCAACCGGGGCTAGGTGTCTTGTAAGACATGTGCTGGGGCTCAGAACTTACACGACCTAACAACGGGCCCTCAGGAAGGTTAGGGTGTGTCTTGGATCTGTTTTGTCAGGTGTTTGCCCCCTGGTGTGTCCCTCTTCATGAGCTGGGAGGGCTAATAATTTGCCAAGCCAGCCCTCTGGCCAGGAGTCAAGACCGAGTTGGGAGAGCTGGGTCAGAGGCACAGCAAGCATCTACTTTTGGCAGGGGATGTTCGGACAGTGACCAGGGCACAGTCCAGGTGGAGACCAGGAGGTTGCACTCAAGGCTGAGCATGACCTTGGGCAAGCCCTGTCAGGACCTCCTACCCTGCAGAAGTTCTAGGAGTCCTCCTGCTTGTTCCTTCCCAGATAACCTGGGTGAGACCAATGGGGCGAGGGGTCTACAGATTTTCCTGGAGAAGCATTGTAATGACGGACAAATGTGAAAACCCCGGTCTGGACTAAATGACCATCTCACACTGTGGGGCTTTACAACTGAACAAAAGTAATGATGTTTTCATTTGCCTGGTGTGTTAGGGTTTGCAAGGCACCTCCACCTACTGCATTGTATTTAATTGCCACAACTAAGTAGGTCTTCTTTCCATTTGACTGCTAAGAAAACAACAGGGACTTTTATTGAGCACTTACTACATGAGCTTACAACCCTTGCAGTACCCTCCGGAGGTTGGAACTATTTTTATCCCCATCGGAAGGGCTGGGGATTGAAACCCAAGGTTGCCCAATAAGGCAATAGTAGCACCAGGAAGGAGCCAGATTTTTCTGACTTCCACAGAGTGTGTGGGGAGACAGCTGGGCAGGGGGCTCATGTTCTGGGGCCAGGTGTCTCCAGTCTCAACAGATGCATTGTGGTTTTGAAGAATGACAGTCCCCAGAAGTAGGGCTCTGGGCCAGGAGAGTCTGGGGGCCACCAGCTCCACTCCTCCATCCTGACTCACAACCCAGGCCCTGTTTCCTCCTGACCCTCCCGGACTAGCCTGCACAGCCAGAGAGAAGCCTCACCACCAGCCTTGGGGAATTTCTCAGCTCCAGAGGCATCTGGGCTTCCAAGAGCCTGAAATAGGCTCCTCTGAGTGTGAGGGGGAGGTGTCAGCGTTACAACCAGGAGGGAGGGTGGGTGTTCCCTCTGGGCTCCTCCCTGGCAGCGGAGTGGAAGTGGGGTCTGCCTGAGGCCTGGAGGCAGCGCCTTCTCCACCACCGTGCCTGCCTCCTTCTGGAGGAGCAGGTGTGGCAGTGCCCTGCCTCTGCCTTGCCCCAAAGTCCGACAGGGCAGTGGGGAGCAGGTGAGGAAGCCAGAGGATTGGGGTCTAAGGCTCTAACTGGGGCCTAGTCCTGTGGATGTGCATGTTGTGTGTGCAGAGATGGGAGGCTGGGGAAAGAATCGTGGGCACAGCATCTGAGGAGGCTCCGGAAGCCCGAGATGTGAATGGGTCTTGTCCTCCCCACTGGCCAGACCTTGGGTCAACAGCAACAGGACGAGGACAAGGAGAGAAAAGCTGATGGGACTCAGAGCTGACAGGGAATGGCTGGGATAGTACTGGCAGTCCAGGCCCCACTCTGGTCAGCACAGGGTGGGATCAAGGTGACAAGTGTCGGGGGTCTCAGAGGGCCAGATCCCATCGCCACCTCAGGCCTTCTCAGATCAGATGGGGCATCTGTCTGAACACTGGACCTACTATTTAACACCTCCCCCAGCTGGGCCAGTCCCTGAAGTGTGAGGAATGGGCAACCGAGGGGGTACAGAGAGGAAGATATCACGCCAAGAGCTCACACCATCCAGAACTGATTGCTCTGGGCGCGATTCCTTTCTCTGCACCCACCCCCAATTCCTGGGGAGTTTTCTCACTGATAAATGACAGGGGCTGGCACAGAAAACCTCCAGGGTCCTGTGGGCCTCCTGGTTTCCTCTTGGTGACCCATGTGAGCATCCAGATTCACGGGAGAGCTATGTGCCAACACACGGCTAAGAGCAGCCCTGGGGGATGCAGTCTGGGGCATCTGCAACCCAGATCCCCACTGTGTGCTTGTGTGGGTGCTCTCACATGCCAATCTGCATCTCCTGAGCTGCTGAGGCTTCAGGATCCCAGGCCCCTCTGTAGCTTTCCACAACCCCTGGCTGGGTTCCTGGTCCTGGGGCTGCTGGAATAGCTGCCCCTTCCTCAAGAATCTTCCTCTAACTTCTCTGAAGTGCTCCTTGCTCTTTTCCTCTAAAATCTGCTTCTAAGTTGGAATCAGGGCACATCAGTACGGAGCTAGGTAGGTCCTTAGCTTGAGGGAAGCAGAAGGGAGAGAGAAGGGGAGAAGGGCCAGGGTCAGGACTGGGAGAGATGCACACTAAAGCTCTCCTTACAGTGAGGTTTGGCCCTATCTTCACATGTCGCGCTTCCTGCTCTGTCTTACATTTGACAGCTCCGATCTGCCAAGGACAGGGGGCTGGAGGTGGGTGGGGTCTGGGCCTCTCTGCTGGCACCCTGGGATCAGCAGGTGTGGGTTTCTAGCTTGTGGGCTTGGGGACGTCGACTCTATGGAACAGCGTGTGTGCACCCATGTGTGGGTTTAGGAGTATAGTGTAGCTCTGTGTGGGGTCCCTCAGGGGCACTGGTGCCTCAATGAGCCCTGAGCCCCCAGGCTCTATACTTCCTCCCTGGCCCTGGGGTTACAGGGCGGGGCCCTATGTCCTGAAGCTTCTCTTTTTCTGTACCAAACTCAGCAGGGGCTGCACTCTTAGGGGACTGTTGGCTTCTCCACTCACCTGTTCTTTACCTGGAGCCCCATGCTGACCCTTCCCTTTGGGGCAGGAAGCAGGCAGCTGGGAAAGCTGAACCTCAGCCATGGACTCCTTCTGACCTCTACTCTCTTGCCCTGGGCTCTGTTCCTCTGAGGGGCTGAGCTGCACCGCGGTTCTGCCCCTCTTTGAACCACTTCTTGGCGAAGCCTCAGTTTCCCTGGCTGTTCCTTTAAGGGGCTGGTAAATGTGTGTGCACACAGCTTGTCTGGGTGACGGGGTAGCTGGGGAGGAAGACTGGTGGCCGAGGAGTTCTGAGGCCAGCGACAGGCGGGGAACTGAAGTGCCCTCCTGCATCTGGTTCCCAATTGTAGGAAGAGCTCAGCTGGGGCTTCATCACCCCAGGGCGCCCCACGCTGCCCGCCCCCCCACCGGCCCCAGCCCGGCCCCCATCGCAGCTGGGGAGATGGCCCCGGAGCTCGGACCCGGCCGAGCCCGCGTCTGCCGGCGCCGCTGCCGCCCTCCCTGCCCTGGGCCCGGCCGGGCCGGGGCGACACCTACCTCACCAGGATGGCCACCCCCACGTCCTCGCAGTTGGCATACAGCCGGGCCCACGTAGCCTGCACCGCCTTCCTCTCCGCCTCGGACAGCTCCTCGCTGCGCTCCCTGCGCTCAATCTCCATCTCGCCAGGCACTTTCTCCATGAGCAGCTCCGAGCCCAGCCCGGCTTCGCTAGGCGGCTGCAGGGAGCGGAGCGCGGAGCGCGGGGAGCCGGGGCCGGCTGCGTGCGCGGCTGGCGGGCGAGCGAGGGGTAGAGCGCAGGAGGGAGGGAGCGAGTGTGCCTACGAGCGCCGGGCGTGTGTGTGCGCGCGTGTGTGCAGGGTATATGTGCGGGGGGCGGGGGACCGCGAGCGGGGGGCGGGGATGTGGTCTGCTGGAAAAATGTTTAAAAAAATAAATCCGCTCCAAAGCCCCAGTCCTGTGTCGGTGAGCCAATTCTGGCAAGGTGAAGGCTGGGCGGGGTGCGCGACGCGGCTGGCGCCTGCCCGCCCACCCACCAGCAAGGCCACGGCGGTGTCCGCCGGTCCCCAACGGGCGGAGCAAAGAGTAGGTGTGGCCGATGTGCTGAGGGGTCTCGGGAGGATCTGGCGGTCAAGCTGCGCTGGGCGGCGCGGGCCGCACCGGAGTGCGCCCAGGCCGGTGCGAGACTGGGGACACCGTGCTCGGTTCCCGCTGTGCGCGATGTCTGGACTGTGCATATGGGCACCCTTCACGCGGCGGGGAACTGACTCAAAGTCAAACATTCCCAGGGATTTGCCGCGGGGGCTGCCCGCCGCGGGTCCGAGGGTGCGAACGCGAGCCCTGCCTCGGGCCGATCTGGCTCCCGTAGGCTCCCGGCCTCTCCCGAGCCAGCAGCTGGGGTCTGAAGGCGCAGGTTTAGAATCGGTTGTCTCCCCACAGACCTGCCGCCCAGAGGGAACTTGGGCCCACCTCCAGTTTTGGGTTGCAGAGGCCTGTGCCCTTTTTTCTTCTGGCTAACATCCCCTGTCCCTCGGTGCACGCAAGCCGCTGAAAAAAGCCGTTGGTTAGCTTAATTAATGACACTAGCAAACAAGAACCAGGCGCTGCCCTGAATTCCAGCCCTGGCGGTACCAGAGTGAAGTCTGAGGCAGAGGCAGCCAGGTATGGCAGAGAGGACTTGAGGGTCAGAAAGTCCTGAGGAAGGCCCAGACAGACCGCTGCAGACATCTCAGCCATCCCCAGGGCACCAATCTGGAGGCCAGGGAGACAAATCCTTCACCCTGGTGGGCAGCTCAGGGAGGTGAGCCAGGGGTGGGGGCAGTGCTCATGAGAGGCCCGTCCAGCCAGCAGATGCTCAGTCGTGGGGATGGCCCCACTCATCCCTGACTCCCAGAGGAAGCCTGTGGCCCGAGGTCACAGTAGGTCACAGTAGGTGTGGGGTATCTCCACTTCTCCTTGAGGCTCCCTGGCCACCCTTACTCCGTTCAAATCTTGGTGTCCCACTACCCAAGCATGGCCAGGGGGTGGCTCTCCTCTTCAACTTTGATTCACGACTTTATTTTTAAAAATCCAATTTCAAGGTCCAGAACTAGGGGAAGCAGTGAGAACCCACGCAGGTCAGGGGGCCAGCCAGAGCCAACCCTGAACTCAGGGTTCAGGTGCAGGTGAGAGCCCTGGACAGGAGTACTCGGACACTGCCCCCACCTCAGTTAAGGGAAGGAAAATCTAATGCTTCCATGGTCTTGGAGGGGTGAAAAGGGGAGTCAGGTCCTTACATCACTCTCAGACTCATTGCCGTGACTTGCTCCATGATGTACACCGCCAAGCTGGTGGTGGAAACTCCCAAGCAGCTGCCGAGAGAGAGCCCCTGGGATGAGAACAGAAAGTAAGAGAAGTCATTGATTTTCTATATATGTCTTATGGTGCAGGAATCTAATTGTACAGCAGAATAGTATATAATTTATAAGTTTATAATTTATACCTAAATTATATAAGGTAGTTATATAAGACAGAATTTATAATGTATCTATTTTGTGAGTGCATGCTTAAATTCTGCTTCCTGCTGAAGAGGGTGTGTAATCAAAGTGTGGAGAGGGTTATCTGGAGGGTGGGACTGAAGCAGCCCTTCGCTCGCTGCTTTGCCTGTCTTTCTGGCTTTGTTGAACGTTTCCCCCTTCCCCTCTGCTCCCAGTGCCTCAACTGCAGTTCCTGGAAGATGCTGCTGCCCTCTTGTCAGCAGCTCAGCTGACGTCCTACCCCTCCTAGAGCTCCTGCAACTGCAGATCCCCAGCTCCTCTCTGAAGCTTTCCTGGATGCCTGCCACTCCCAGCGTGCTCCACAGGCCCCTGTCGTTGCACCTAAGTCACCTGTTGCAGTCAACTGGTTAACTTGAGGGGACATCCGTCTAGACCATCACCCCCGAGGGCGAGGCCCAGGTGCATGGAACCTACATTCCGGATAGGCGCTCAATGCCACTGTACACACCTCCAAGGAGGTCGACTTCCCCTGCCACTGGACGGGAGATCTTGGGTCCAGTGAGGTTAATCAGTCTTCACAAGGTCGGGGCTGCTGACCCACTAATCAGACTGATCCTCCTAATCCATCCCCAGCAAGAACCTTGGGACATAGGCAGTGGCTTGTGAGAGCTGGCTGGGGCTTTTTGGCCCCTCGCCTTCTTCTGCAGCTTCTGTCTGGGGGGATGGGGCAGCTGAACCATGTGCACCACCCTCTTCCTGCTCAGCACCTTGGCCATGCTCTGGCGCCGCCGATTTGCCAACCGGGTTCAACCGTGAGAAACTGATTGGGCTATAAGGGTTGGGGTGTGAGTTATGGTGCGGGGTGGTTATAGGGCTGGGCTGCAGGCCAGCTGAAGGTGGGCAGAGGCTGAGGGTGACCTCCTTGCAGGTTGGGGAGGGGATGTGAAAGTCACACTCAGAGCCGGATGCACTAGGTTGTAGCCTCTGACCTCAAAGCCCATTGTGGCCAGGTCATGGGGACGGACAGATAGCGGGGTGGGCACTACACACAGCTCTTCCTGCCTGCTCTTCCCTCCCACAGAGAGCCCAGCGGAGTGGTTGGAGTGGATGGGACGGTTATGGGCAGCAGCAGGGACACAGACCTTCAGGGCTCAGACAGGTAAAACAGCAGGGAGTTGAAGGTGGAGGAGGGAGGGTGCAGCCCAAGGAACCTTTTGCTTTGCATGCGTGGGGCTCTGTGTGTGTGTGCGCTATAATTCTGGCTTTCACCCTGGTTACCCTGTTCCCTATTTCACCAGGTAGGAGTAGGAGCCCCCAGCCCCTCCTCTGGACCACATTGCTGCTTCGCTCCTCAGAGTGCTTGTGCGGGTCTGGTGGTCCCCAGGAGAGGGAGGAGGCAGAATCCACTCTGTAGCTTTGCTGCCTGGCCTGGCCCTTCCCTCCCCCTCTGCCTCTCTCTGCCCCCTCCCAGCCGCCTCAGCAGCTCACTGCCTGAACCTCCAGCAGGATTCGCTGTCCAGTCCCCAATAGAAGGTGCGGGAGGCGCATGACATCACCAACATGGAGTGCCATTGGCTGGGCAGCCTCTGGGGCAGGACTCTGTCTCCAGTGGCCAGAAAGTTAACTCTTCCCTGGGCCAAATCCATGTGGCCTTTAGGGGACAAGGTTATGGGCACTTCTTGGCTTTTCCTTCCCTTGTTGAGCAATGTCTTTTTGAAGATCTGGCTCCTATGTTCAAGAAAACATTAAAGGAAAGGTCAGCCACTACCTATGCAGTTCCTATGTGTAAGAGATTCTTTATGTGCCTGCGAACCCATCTAGACCTCTCCGCAGAGTGACTCTTCATAAAACAGAGGGCAGAAGGATCCTATGAAGTGCTTGGTCTCCGGGGCCCACTGGCAGGAGGGTGTCTTACCTGGAGCGTGTCAGGTGGCCTGCCTGTGATCCTCTATGTCTCTCTCTGGGCAGGGGTCCTGCCTGCAATGTGTCCCTTAGATGTGGAAACTGGCAACAGAGAGAGCAAGACTTTCTGTTGTCTCAGTCACAGGATCCTCCCATATTTGGATTGTGGGACGGTCCCATGGGAAGCCCTGGGCACATATGGGAAGCAGCCATTTCTGTGACACCCTTCCTGGCTCCACAGCTAGCCTGGTTAACACTGCTAACTAAACGGGTTGGCACACAGAGTGACCATCACCAGGTCTCACCTGGAGGAGGCACTCAGATGCTGACTGAGATGGGGTGTGAAGTTGTTGGGCAGCCAGATTTGGAGTCTTGACTCCCCTCTTACTACTTGGGAGACTTTGGATAAATTGCGCCATCTGTTTATTTCTTGTAAACTAGGGGTGGTAGCAGTGGCCGTAGGTTTTTGTGAAGGCACAGAATCACTGCTCAATGAATGCTAGGTTCCCTTGTTTCGGACTTGCCGTGCTTATTCTTCCCTGGAGGTTTCCCACAGTCCCTCATTTAGAAGTCTCAATATCTCCAGAGAGCTGCCAGGACATTTTAAAATCTCTTCTTAATGGTCGAGGAAACTGAGGAAGAGCAAAATTTGAATGGCTTGCTCAAGATCGTCTAATTTAAGTTGATTTGGGACCAGTAGGCTCCTGACTTCCCAGCCGTCTGTCTCTTCCACACGAAATGGGCCTGGGCCTCCTGGTAGGACAGGAAAGGCCAAATCTGGGGACCATCTGGCCAGGCTGGTCTAGTGCGTGTGACTCAGGCAGAAGGAAGCAGTTGCCTATTAACTCCTTGGGACCTAGTTACCTGGAAAAATTAGTCTGACATCAAGGAACCACCTGCTGATGACAGCTGCCACAGAGGGCTGACTGGGGGTGGCACAAGGGTGAAATCTCTCGTCTTTAATTCCGCAGTCATAAATCTCAAGCTGCTTCTTAGGTGCTGCTGTTCCTCAATACTGGGTATGGAGCTAGGAGGGCAAGGGGCCAGAAATACGGGAAGTTCACCCCCTTCAGTCCTCTGACTTGTGCTCTCCTCTTCAGGGAGAAGGAACATCTGAAGTAAACCCTCACCTCTTCAGGTGGGCTCTGCTCCAGGAACTGGGATCTCCTGGCCCAGGCAGGTAGGACAGAGCTTGGAGCCCTGGAGGACAGAGGGCTGGGGACAGGGCAATAACAGCAAGCTGCTTTCAGCCCTGTGATCACTCCTGGAGGGTGAACAGGAGGGTGGACTTCTTCCTGTTCCCTGAGGAGAACGGGCATGGTTCTGAGGTGAGGGTTGTCCTAGGAGTTTAGGGCTTTGCTGGAGGACTTTTGAGCACAGAGAGTGCTCTGGGATGTCCTTTCTCTGAGCATGGCACAAAGTGTAGATGGGTTTTGTCTTTTTGTTCCAGCTCAAGTCCTGGTTTGGCCCCTAGCTGGGAAGGAGACTGTGGGGGCAGAAGCAGCAGCAAGGGCACAATGGCAGAAGCGGTGATGGAGAAGGTAGGCCCTTCCTTGAGACCCGATGGGGTCTGGCTGTGCGCCTCCTGAGGGAGTCTGGTTGGGGCTGGCAGGAAGAGCAGCGCCGCTCCTTGCTCTTGGCTTCCTTTCCTCTGAGTTCCTGAGCCTTCTCTGAGGAATTGTGGGACCTGAAAAGCTTTAGAGAGAGACTTGTGGGGTGTACCGGGTTAGTCCTAGGGCAGTCCAGCAGCCCAGGCAAGAGGCAGGGACAGTGGAGATCAACCCTCTAACCAAGGGACCACTGACAGCGGGTATTTACATGTCAAGGGCTTCCATTCACTTTTGAATTCAATCCTTACTAGAACGTATGGAGATTTTTATTTCTATTCATATTTTATAACGAGAAAACACACAGATAATTGGCCCAACATCACCTAGTTATTAAGCAGGAACTCAAGACTCACCTCAAGGTCCCAGAACCTAGCCCAGTTCACAGCTGCTTGGCCAGAAGGGGGTTCTGCTGGCCTGGCTGCCTGCCTCTGTCGGCTCAGGAGCTATTGTGGTCTAGGGCTATGCTGCCATCAGCTTGTCATGGTGGCACTTACTTCCCCTGGCATTGGTCCCTCTCTCACCCTGTCCAGGGCTGCTCTGCTGAAATGATCAGTTAGCAAGGCCGGTTGGTCTCATGGCATGTCTACTTGCAGCTGGATGGGCACAGTCACCAGCTTGCCTTGCAAATGTGTCTTCTGTGCACGTGTGTTCCAAATGGGCAGTAGCATGTGGGAAGAGAACAAGCGTGACACTTGTTTTCATGTGTGCTGACTGCTCGGTAATGGTGTGGCCTCCTTTGCCCCCAGCTGCTCTGCCGTTTCTCCCTCTTTACAGTCCTGCCCGATCCTGAGCAGAGATAAAAGCAGATTTCCGCTTCTGTTCCTGGATCCAGGCGCAGACCCTGCAGGCAGCTGCTCCCAACTGTCTCACAGCCATTAATCTTCAAAAGGCCCCCACAAACCCCCATGTATGCATCTCCTCCCCAGCCAGCTCCCCACTGCTGGCCCAGAAGCTATGTCTCTGCCTGGCTGGGCCCTGCCCCTGACTTTCAGGCCGCAGGAGGTGGAGGAGCAGTGGTACTCCAGCCACTGTGCCTCATCTGAGAGAAGGGTGAGGGGTGCTGAGGACTGGGGGAAGAGGCCACAGCCTGCTGGGGGGCCTGTTAATACGGCAGGGAGCCTGGCTGCGAGATGTGCACAGGAGGTTCCATGGGAATCTCTCAAAGCAGGGCAGGCAGCAGGCAGAGCAAGGTCGCATCAGGGGAAGGAGCCTGCCAGAGCCAGAGTGCCTGTCTGACCCAGGCCATGAGCCCTGGGCCACCTGTCTCGGCTCCTGTCAGCCTGTCTTTCTCCTGGGAGGCATGAGTCTTTCTGGTGACAGGACTGCCAGCCTGAGGGCCAGAGGGCCCCGTTCCCAGGACCCCGTCTGTGTTCCCTGATCTCATCTTTGCATCCATTCTCTAATCTATCTGCCATGTTCCTGTCATCCCATTCTTCCCTCTGCTCTCTGCCATTTCCACACCGCCGCCTCGTTCCAATGGTCTGAGGAATTGTCAGGCCAAGGTCACGGAGCAGTGGCAGGGCTGGCTCCAGGCCCAGACACACTTCCCCTTTGCAGCACCATGGTAGGAGCCTGTACAGGAGATGGTGGCTCCTCCAAGGATCCATTCCAGATGAAGAGTGGGAAAGAGGAAGGGGCTGCTGGCAGCACAGGGGAGGTGGCTGCCTGGGCTTGGAAGTTGACTGGGCCCTGGCAGCTGGGGTGCCATGTGGGCTGGGAGGGAGGGGCTCTCTCCCCCAGAGAGCAGATTTTGTTTACACCTTCCCCACACACCCAGCCCACGCTCGCCTCTTATTCCCGGGGCCTCTCCCGCCTCTGGCTGTCTGCGCAATCTGCACATTTGCAGCTCCTGCTGCAGAAAGTTGCCTTCCTCGGCCTGCAACTCCTCCACGGGAGGCTCCCAGGATGCAGGTACCACCATTCAACCACAGGCTCCCATCAGAGGGTGAGTGTGGAGTCCAGGCTGAGGGTGGACCATGACGCTTTCCCCGCAGAGGCTGAGCCCTTTCCCTTCTTGTTCCCTTGAAAAGAGCCACTGCCTGCAAGTGGCAGTAGGAATGTTCAGGGGCTTGGTAGAGAGAGAGCTAGAGCAACTAGAGACTGAGGTGAAGAGCCGGCATGCTGGCCGGACCAATTAACAGTGAAGGATCTAGGAGTAAGCATCCGGTCGTGACTCCCCCACTTCCTCCCTCTGTGGCCTTGGGGAGGTTACAGCAAGACTCTGCCTCAGTTCCCTCGTGGATAAGATAGCGGTAGTAGGACCTGCCTCTCAAGAGTCATTGTGAGGGTTAATTAGACACTGTGTAAAGTGCTTAGCACACTTAAAGCGTTCCACATGTGTGAACTGGTGCACGGTGGTAGACTCGGAACAGTCGGGGCTCCTCCCCTTTCACCCCATGATTCTTTCTCTGTGTCCCTCCACATATGCAGTACAGAGCAGAGGGAAGGACTGTTGGGGTGGGCACAGCACCCAGTGAGCCTGGACCAGAGAGGGCCACCATGGCCTCTCTGTGTATTCAGAACTCTGTCTCAACCTGCCTGGGGGTCTCAGCCTGGTACCTCCCCGACCCGGCTCTGCGTCCCGAATTAATTCCAAATTAATCGCAGCCTCTGAGAAGACAGGAGCTGGTTGCCCTGATGCTTTTCCTTGCTCTTCTGAATGCTAATCTCTCTGCTGGTGAGAGCCTGAGTGACAGGGGAAGGCTGCCCTGAGCTGCAGGGTGGCCAAGGGCAGCAGCCAGAGCAGGAGCAGGGAGGTGCTGCGGTCTGCTGCTTCTGTGGCTGACACTCAGAGTTGCTGTCAGTCTCTCCTGGAGCCTGGAACATGACCAGAGCACTAATGAGGTGGCATGGAGGAGCAAGGAAGTAGCCACGGCAGCTGTGGCAGGTGCTGCTATCTGGGGTCACCCTGGGGTACAGATGCGATTTTGGGGGAGTACCTCCTCATCCCCAATGTGTAAGGTATGTCTGTGTGAGAACAGTCCTGAGAAGGGGATGCAGCAAGGGGCCTGGCCCAAGACCAGATGGGGAAGGCCTGTACCCGGTTTGTGGCAGGCAGAGTGGTATGAGAACAGTGAACCCCCTCCGCTCCCATAGGGACCCCGGGCCCCTCTGCAGTGGCCTATTAGAAAAAAGCCCAAACCCTTGAGGAAAGTAATGCCTCTCTGTGAGCCACAAAACAAGGAGAATGGCAAAGTGGCTTATGCTGAGGCTTACATTGATATAACGATAATGACACTAATACTACTATTAATCATGGCTGACTTGTATCAGACACTTGTTATGTGCTAGGCACTGTGCCCAGTGCTTTATTTACAAGCATGTCTCACTTATGAGGCAGGAACTGTTATTATCCTCATTTGTCCAATAAGGAAAATGAAGTTCACAGAACTTGCTCAAGGTCACTCGTAGCTAGCAGTAAAGCCAGGACCTGTGCCTGAGGAATCTGATGCCAAGGCCTGAGGTGACCTACCCACAAGGGCACAAGGGTTGGAGGCATGGAACCTCCAGGACACATCTTGGCAAGTGGGCTGGTGCTGCCAGCTTATTCCCACTGTGGTCTCTTCAGGGACACAGCAGTCAAGGGCAGACCAGACTCTGGGCCCTGAAAAGGCTAGTCCTTGCCTGCCAGCTAAGGGGGAAGAGCTGCCTCCATCTGTGCCCTCCAGGAGGAGGTGTGGATGACAGAGAGGGAGGCCATCACTCACAGTGACTGCCACTAGGATGCCTCCCTCCGCCAGGGGCAGGACCCTGGGGAGAGGACAGCACTCAGCCAGCAGCCCAGCTGGAGAGGAGGGAGTTAGAGGAGGAAGGCTGTTTTGATTTGTTTGTGTTTGCTGCAGAAGAGTGTGGGGCACAGAGATCAAGGAGGTGGCTTCACCAGAGACTAGCTGGAAGCATGTCCTTGCGCCCAAGGACCACAGACCCTCTGTGAGATACATGTGCCCTCTAGTGGGGATCAAGACCGGAGGGTGGACAAGAAAATTATAACAAAACCAAACAAAACCGACTCTGAGCCTATGAGCCTGGGGAGGAGGTGCCAGTCCTGCCCCTATGTGAAAAGACACACACTATCCCATGCAGAGGCAGAAGCCCTGTGCACGAAGCATTAACAAACTTGCCCATTTGACTGCCTATTTACACTCCTGCACTAGGAGCCAGGTGTTGGGAGTGACACAGGAATGAAAGAGGCAGTCCCTGCCCTGCCACTTAGACCAGAGGAAGATCCCAGCCAGGGAAGTCTAGTTCTGCCAGCTCAGCTCTGCCTGCTCAAGCGATATGCGTTGGCTCTGGGTGGGCTGGTGCTGAGATGTAGAGGACAATGACCTCCTCAGGAAGAGAGCTATGTAGTGAGGTGAAGGGTGCAGAATGGCTGATGGGGACCCCACAGAGTTTCCCCAGCAAGAGCAAGGATGATGGACAGGACCTGGAGGCACTGACAGCTGTACCCACGTGACATTTATGCAGTGCCCAGGAAATTTGGATAGACAATCAGAAAACCGGGTAAGATATAAGAAAGACACCTGACAACAGGTAGCATACAGGACAGCAATTCCACACCCACCTCAGCCTCTGCTCAGAGAGGTGAGGAGACAAGATCAGAGGTCAAGACAGTGTGATCTTTGTAAGGACATGTACATAGAACAATGGAATTTAAGAGCAAGCAGCAAAGGTGATTCAACAGAAAAAGGTCTTTTCAACAGGATATGCAAAGTACTAACCATAAAAGAAAAATCAATTAGTTGGACTTTATTAAAATTAAACTTCTGCTCTTGGACAGACCATAAGGAAATATTTGCCAAATATCTGCAAACAGACTTGTATCCAGAATACATAAAGAACTTTTACAATTCAATAATAATAAGATGACACAATTTTTAAAAAGGGGGATGAGAAGGTTTTAATATCCACTACATCAAAAATTTGGCCAATCAGGGCTGGAGCGGTGGCTCAGCAGTTACAGCACTTGCCTGGCATGTGCCAGGATGCACGTTGGAACCCCAGTACCACATACATGATGAATTGTCAGAGCAACGAAAAAACAACTAAATAAAATTCATTCTCTCTCTCTCACTGTCCCTCTCTCTTTAAAAACAAGTAATTTGGGCAATAAACACGGAAAGATGCACAGCATCATAAATTGCTAAGAGAATGCAGATCAAGAGCACAATTAAAGACTGACCACAAGGTGAGGATGTGGAGCAAGTGTAATCCTATAATACGACCACCTGGGGAACCAATGTGGCAGTTTCTTATAAAGTGAGCCAAAAGAAATGAAAACTTACATCCACAAACAGATTTTACAAAAATGTTCACAGCAGGATTTTTTAACTTATTTTAAAGAGAGAGCAAGAGAGAGAGAAAGAGCATCAATTTTATTTATTTTTTCACATGGCCTTTGTTGCTCTGACACTTAGCTGTGTATGTGGTGCTGGGGTTTGAACCTGGGTCCTCGCACATGCCAGGCAAGGGCTCCAACTGTTGAGGCACTGCTCTAGTCCCTCATAGCAGGTTTAATAATGATAGCTCAGGCTGGAAACATTCCAAATATCTACCAACATGGACTGGATAAATGGAGGTGTGTTAATAGAATGGAATAATAGCAATGATAAGAAAATGAACCATGGATGTACGCAACAATGTGGGTAAACTGAGAAGCCAGACACAAAAGTACCTCTCACATGATTGTATTTATGGAATTCCAGGACAGGCAAAACTAACTGATAGTGACAGAATGCAGAGCAGTGGCTGACTGGGCCAGGGATGGACAGACTGACTGTAAAAGGGTAAGAAGGTGCTCTTTGACCTGGATATTAAGCCAACAACTTTAAACTTACTAGAAAAAGAAGTAGGGTCAACACTATAGGACATAGGAGTAGGTAGCTACTTCCTTAACAAAACTTCCATGGCTCAAGCAGTAAAGTCAAGAATAAATGAATGGGATGCAGTTAAACTAAAAAGTTTTTGCACAGCTAAAGATCTAATCAAGAACATCAAAAGAGAACCTACAGAATGGGAGAAAACCTTTGCCTGCTACACCTTGGACAGAAGGCTAATATCCAGAGTATATAAGGAACTAAAGAAACTAAACACCAAAATCACAAATAATCCAATAAATAAATGGGCTACGGATCTTAAAAGAAACTTCTCACCAAAGGAAATCCAGAAAGCCCATAAACATATGAGAAAATGCTCTACATCATTAGCTATAAGAGAAATGCAAATCAAAACTTCAATGAGATGCCACCTCACTCCTGTTAGAGTGGCAAAAATGAAAAATTCTAACAACAGGTGCTGGAGGGGCTGTGGGAAAAGAGGAACACTGTTACACTGTGGGTGGGACTGCAAACTGGTTCAGCCACTATGGAAAGCAGTGTGGAGAATCCTCAAAAAAATTAAGGATGGAACCACCTTATGACCCAGCTATCCCACTCCTGGGTATTTTCCCAAAAGAGTTAGAATCAGCATATTATAGTGATGTGGCTTCATCAATGTTCATAGCAGCTCAATTTACTATAGCTAGATTATGGAACCTACCCAGATGCCCCTCACTCTACGAGTGGATACAAATCTTTGGTACATATATACAAGGGAATACTACTCGGCCATTAGAGAAGACGATATTAAGGCTTTTGCAGCCAAATGGATGGAGATGGAAAGAATTATGCTAAGTGAAGTATCCTAATCTCAGAGACTCAAGGGCCAAATGGTTTCTCTCATCTGTGGAAGCTAGAATACATTGGGAAGCAATATGTTAGACGGCTAAGCTAATAATAACTTCAAATTGTATGATTCTCAACCCAACAGGGAGATGACTCCCTAGGATACTTGGAGGTGTAGGATGGGGGCAGGGCATAGGAAGAACACCTAGGAGACTGGAGGGTGGGAATATGGGGGAATCATCTCAAGAGATCTCTGTCCTCCACGAGATATCCATTTAACTCAGGGGTTCTTCTGGGGGAAACAGCAACATGGGGAACCCAAGCTGGGCATCCATGATATGGCATTAGCCCTGGATAACTAAGTATATATACATTGGTTCTTGAATGTTTGATAATGTTTCCCCCTCAATTGTAACTCTATATCCATCTAATAAAAAAAAAAAGAAGGTGCTCTTTGGGGTGACAGATATGCTCTAAATCTTGAGTGGGACTGTGGTTACATGGATGTATGCTAATTGGACTCTAATGGTAAATTTGAACAGAAGCATTTTATTACATGTACATCAGGGACTGGAGC
>PVKS010024431.1:0-31070 GCA_004027875.1 Aplodontia rufa
ACACACACACACACACACACACACACACACACACACACACGATGGAATTCTATTCAGCAATTCAATTCAACAATATTGTGGCCTTTCCAGGTAAATGGATGGCAACGGAAGAAATCATGTTGAGTGAAATTAGCTAAACCCAGAGACTCAAGTGTCAAATGTTTTCCTTCATTTGTGGAGGCTAGAGAAACACCCAGGCTTGGGGGAAAGGTTGTCAAATTTATTAAGCAAAGGAGTATTAAGACAAAAATCCAGAGCAACCATAGAAATGAGGGGAGGAGAAATTGGAGGGGATAGGAGAGAGAGGGAGTATAGTGAGGGATCTAGGGAGACAATCAACAATGTAGCATAGTCTTTACCCCCCTGAGAATCCAAGTAATACTTATGCATTCATTTAATTCTGGAAAATTCACTGTCTAAGAATTTATATTGCTTGTAGGAGTGAAATACAGACTGAGGTATGGGTGATGTGGGGATAATTCTGGTTTAAGAACAAATGAAGATCATATTGTTACTTTATACACATTCATAATTGTATAATGACCCAAATACTCAATAAAAATTAAAATGTATAAAATATAAAATATCTTTATGTATAAAGACATTGAGACTTAGTGAACTCAAGTGATGAACTCAGGATCACAGACAAGTCACTTAGTAGATTCAGGAGTCACACCCATATCTACTTGACTCTTTTGACCTTGGGATACTGTTACTAACATCTAATAATTGCCAGGACAGTGCAAGGGACCTATAGCTTTATTATAGTCATGCATCTTATTTTTTCATAATAAATTGATTAACTTCACATTTGCTACTTCAAGTAGGTGTCTAAAAAGGCATTGGAGAGGATGCAGTTGGAAAAATTGTATGATTTTTTATAACACAAGAATTCTATAATTTATTTCTTTTTAAAGCCTAGAATTCAAGAAAATCATTTTACTTAAGCCTTGATATATTTACATTAAATTCTGCACTATAGTGTAGTAAAGTTGTGGAGCTTCAGGACACATCTGACATATATTATGTGTATTCAGTTGCTCGGGATATAGATAGGAAGGTAGATAACTATGCACATCAAATTAAAATCACATGCTTATCCCTTCCTGCGCACATTTAATATAACTTTATATGTCCTATTTTGCATCTTCAAAGATTCCCTGAAATCTACATGTGCATTTAAAATTTAGATGGTGATGCTGATAGAAGTAAGCTGTAAATAATATTTTAAAGCAAATTTACTCATAGACCACTTATTAAATTTTATGCAAATGATTATATTTTAGATAATATAAATGTTATTGTCATTGATATAAAGGTGGGCTGACATCTGAGCTCAGCACTGAGAAGAAATTTTTTTATAATGCTGTTTGTGGATATGGATATTTTCACCATATCTATAAACTGATACTTTAAAGTATGAAAACTAAAGGACTGCTATGGACCAAATTTTGTACCCCCTCTAACTCATAGGTTAAACCCATAACCCTCAATGTAAGTATATTTGGAGACAGGGCCTATAAGTAAGTAACGTATTTAAATAAGACCATAAGGTAGGAGGTGATATGAAAGAATTAGTGACCTCATGAGAATAGACACCAGAGAGACAGAGTCTCTCTCTCTGTCTCAACAGGAAGGTGGTCAAGAATAGATTCCTTACCAGTCCCCAACTGAGCTGGCACTTTGACCTCAGACTTATAGCCCTCAGGATGGTAATGTATAAGCCACGATATTCTAAGAGCAAGAAAAGTTCATGGTAAGGACTTTAAAAATATATTATTTATCTTTTAAAATTTTGTACAAACAGAAATCCAGATGGTTTTTAATTGTGCAAAAAAAATGTAGACAGTAGGTTAGGAAGGAAAGAAACTACACATTTCATTAAGGGCTCTGATAAGAGCTTTATGAACTTTAATAACTTCTGAATGTTATGATATCAAATATGAATCTATTACAAATTATTGATTAAGATACAAGCTCAGAAGTTCAAGTGTTTGATGGAAGATCTATCAATACCACACATTCTCCACGGAGGCAATAATGACCAATGGAAATGATATTTCTGATATTAGATGACTTCTTGAATTGGCTAAGGCCCTGAGGTACAACCTCAGAAATCTTTTAAAAGGGGTTATTAACTGCCGGTAGTGTCTAACCTGAAAGTCATTATTGCTTTTAGAGTTTTTAGACATATGAAAAATGAAAGTGAGAAAGTAATTACCCATTTTTATGCTACAGAGTAAAAGGATAAGAAGTATGTGAAATAAAGGATGAGTGTGTGCGGGATTGACAGTAATGCAAAAAGCAGTAAGTAAACAGTGCATAAGAGATTCTTTGTAATCCATTTCCAGCTATCTATAAAAAATATAAATCAATATCAACATACATGTCAGATCCCATTAGGAAAGTTACATATTGTCAGATAAAGGGAAAAATAAATAAACATCAGTTTTGGATATCAACTTACCAGTCATCTGTATTAAATGGTTCCATTGGAAAGCTCCTTAAATGATATAACAGGGTGCAGCAACCTCAAGGGTGAGAGATCTTACAATCCTAAGTGATTTGAAATATTTGTGTAATCATCATATGTCGGTGGTAGTGCATTGGTGTATAATATATGACAGTGAGAGAGTATTCTTTTCCACTTAGGCAGTTCTGAGAACAGCACACAAACCACTTCCCCCAAGTCTTCCCTTTATTATCATCCATCATGCTTAGCTATTTTAATTTGGCACTGGCTGCATTTTGCTTCCAAGGAGTGCATATGTAATTCCACATTGACATGGCTAATTTCTGGAGTATAATCACACTGTTTGACATGATATAGTCATTCAGGAACTAAAAACACATTTTCTAAGCTCCTTCACAACACTTTAGTGGGTATAAGGATCTTTTCAGAAAAATCTTATGCATGGCTACTTCTAATCCCTCAGAGGTAGGAATGATTCCTGGAATCTCAGTCATTAAAAAGGCAA
Organism: Aplodontia rufa; assembly: GCA_004027875.1. Classification (NCBI taxonomy): domain Eukaryota; kingdom Metazoa; phylum Chordata; class Mammalia; order Rodentia; family Aplodontiidae; genus Aplodontia; species Aplodontia rufa. The sequence goes on from PVKS010024431.1 coordinate 2,979, forward strand.
ATTGTCTTTTAAAAACTACTCAAATTAGAAAAATATGGTGACTCATTCATCAACAAATGTTTATTAAGAGTCTATCTGTGCCAGCAGCTATGTTTTCTAGACTCAGTTCAATTTATAAGAATTGCACATCTGGTCCACAACAGAAAATAGTATGTACATATTGTCTACAATAAACCTACTAAATATTCAACTAATTCTCCACACCAAAAGGCAGAATGATGGAATAGTCTGAAGAAACATAAGATTATTTGTTTTATAGTGAAAAAAAGCAATAGCTTAGGGACCACATATGCCCTGGCATTTATTGAGATTCATATCTGACAAATCAGCTCAACTGATAATAACAAAACACCCTGCTTAATAATCCAGAGGGTGCTTTGAGACCCACAAATGATAATGTATGTGCATGTGCTTTGAAAACTATCCCACTCTTAATAAATATTAGAAATTATCTTATGCCAAGAAAGTATTAAACTGTGCATACATTTTTTATAAAAGTATTATACAAAGGTATTTAATCATATTTGTCACATGATTAAAATCAATGTGTGGTACATATATGTACAGATAGATATATGTGTAATATGAAAGTTCTCAAGGCTCTTTTAATTAAGGGATTTAACATTCTTAAATCACTACAATTTCAAGGGTTCATAATGTAGAATAGACTACTCGGAAGATGGGAAATGGTGATAAATTACACTTAAATTTCGTTAGAGGTAAACATGAAATTCTATATTATTATAGTAATCTTTGCAGTACCTCATAGAATGCTAGGCAAAATAAATAATAATCATAATTCATTAGAATTTTATTTTTTTAAATGAATAAAATAAATGTGCTTTGAAATCAAAGAATTTGCAATGTGAGGTGGAAATGTGTGCAGTCAGCCTTTGGTAACACAGGTTCCAGCACAGGTCAACCAACTACAGATATAACATTTGGGGGAAATAAATATATCTCCAAAGAACAGGTACAGACTTTTTTGTCATTTTTTCCCTGAAAAATACAGTGAAACAACTATTTACATAATATTTGTGTTGTATTATTGTTAGTAATCTAGAGATGATTTAAATTATACGATTTAAATTATACTTGCATGGGTCACTTGCAAGTACAGGACTATGCCATTTTATATAGAGTACTTGAACACCCAGGAATTTTGGCATCCTGAGGGGCCCTAAAACCAGCGCCCTGAGGATCCTATGGGACAACTATACAGCAAAATGTTCATTGTATTGAAGTGTATCGGGTAGAGGCTAATATTTCTGTGGAAATTCTGAGAAGGGATCATTCAACAAGGACTAAAAAACTGGAGAAATCTTCATGAAATATGTGTTAGGATTAGAATGCATACAAGTGTGGGAACAAAGCGGTCTAAGGAAATTGACAAGACTTTGAAAGTTTGTTGTGACATGTTGCTGTAAAGGTTGGTGTTATGAATGATGGTTTGGAAGGTGCTGATCTCAAAGACTCAGTGACCTAGTGAGTTCTTATGATGGGCTCAAGGATGGAGTGCTATGAGGTTGTACTATCCATCATGAGTTGCAGACTGTCAACCTCTCACTGAGTGTGGAAGGGGTGAGGGACCTCTCTGCAGTATCTCTTTCATGAGGGCATTAATCCCATCTATGAGGGCAGAGTCCTCTTGGACTAATCACCTCCCAAAGGCCCCACCTCATGCCATTAGCTAAGAGTTTAAGATTTCAAGATACGAATTTGGTGAGTCATAAACATTCAGTCTATTGCACGTGATTTGTTTATATAATATCTACGTCTCAACCATCATAGCAACTCTGTGAGAGTAGACAACTTGTGTGTTTCATTCTCTGGGATGAGAAGGAAGCTCAAGAATAACTGCAGACAGGTAGAACTACGGAATTGAGGTTCAGGAACAGAGCCAATTCTCAGATATAGGTAAAGGTGTCACCTTCACTACAGAAGACAGTGAAACCATGAAAAGTGAGCCATATTCAAGAAGTGTATGTGGGTGACACTCATTCCAGCGCTGGGAATCTTCACCGGTTCCATGCTAACTCGAAGGAATTGAATAGTTCTTTGATCAGTGGCAAAGGCTTTCGGAGTCATCATTCTAGCTAAATTCCAGCCATACTCTAGATGAGAAAGCTAAAGGAGAATGAGGTGAGCATGTATCGAGTCCAACGCACATCAGCTTTTTTAATTCCACAAATAAATAACATTTGCCCATTTTCATAACTTTACCTTTTTATCAAAAGTGTATTAAGAAAAAGTCTAGGTTTTATAAGATTAAGATTATTAAATTAAGATAAAAGAAAGAAAATATTTTAAATTAAGATAAAGAAAGAAGATATTTTAAATTAAATCCTGAATGTTTCCTGGGTTTTATAAAAGCAAAACAGGATGGACTCTGGAGCCTACATTTTAGCAGCCCAAATTTTGGAACAATCAGAGGGATAATTTTTAAAGAAGTAAGCTGTTGGCAGCCCACAATTAATAACCTACTATTCAGATGTTTGAAACAGTTGGACTCAGCCCTCTCCATGGCTAGCGTCCCCTGCCACTTTGCTGAGTTTTTGCTATTTTGTCCAGATGTCATTCTTAAACACTTTATCAAATACATATTCCCAAACCAAGGTACTTAGACCATATGGTTGATGCTCTCTCCAGAACTACTAATTTATTTACTTAAAACTTTTTATACGTGTTTGGTGGGGGCGGTTGTTATACCAATTGACTGAAATGGATAGACAGATGGTAAAAGCAAAATGAAACACAAAGGTTAAAATATTCATGACCACGATTCCTCATGTGACTGAACACAAATCCAGAGAGGATCTCTCCTGCTAGGTAGTCAGAAGCTGGAGGCATTCCAGCATCTCTTCTAAATTATATTTATTAGGTTCTCTTCATTTTTGTACATTCATGATCCTTCCCTTCCAATCAGAGTGGTCTCTTCACTGTCTGTTGTTTCTCATAAATCCCTGCTTTTATTTTTTTTTGTTTATGCTACCACCTTTGTTTGTGATGCTACCCCTCAATTTCTTGCTGGTCTATATCTGACCATTAAGACCAAGGTCAGGGGCTGGAGCAGTGGCTCAGTGGTTGGAGCTCTTACCTGGCATGAGCAAGGAACTGGGTTTGAACCCCAGCAACAGATACACAATTAAGTATTGGAGAAACAAAGGCCAGATGAAAAAATAAATTAAAAAATGATTCTCTCTCTCTCTCTCTCTCTCTCTCTTACAAAAAACAAACAAACAAACAAAACAAAACAAACAAAAACCAAGGTCAGAGTGTGGGTCAGTGGAATCTCTTCTTGGCCCTCCTGACCCGTTATCTATCTTTCCACCTGTGGACAGTAGTGTGCATTGCCCATGAACCTCATTTAGTAACTGTACCATCTGTTTTATATAGTTAGCATTTTTGCTCACAGTTTTGTCTTTAAAAAAAATTATGCTCTTTAGTGTTCTATTTTATGCCTCCTAAAACCCATGGTATGCCTAATTTGTTATCTTTCACAGAGCTGACATTCAATGAATATCTGTTGACTGATGGAAAACATAGTTAGTAGTATTTATTTCCAGTGAAAACAAACTCATGTTTAAGGGAATGTCACGATTTCTTCTTAAACAAAGCACCATAATGTGAATACCATTAATGGTGGCCCCAGGGGCTGTAGTTTTTGTACTGTATTATTTTTCTGTTTAAAAATTAATAATCATGTAACATAGCAGCTGCCTTTTAAAATTTATTGGCATTGATTGGGGTTCATTCTGAGCTGTGATAGATAGCTTTGATTTGGGGCTCGGCACTACAATAGCAGTAGAGAGTAGAAACAAAGGGAAAACTTTGTCAATAAGTCAAAAGACAGGAGATAAATACTAAATTATTATTGTATTTTTTAATCTTCTGAAAGAAATAGGACTTTTTAATGAAGGCCATCTGAGAAATTAACTTGCAGTTGCCCACCTAAGGAAGGCAATTTTTGGAAACACTTACTCTATTTTAAAGAATGAAGTGCTGCCCAATTCTAGAATTGTACAACAAAGCCAGTTAATTTTTCAAAAAAGGCACTTTTTGAGACACAGATATCAGCAGTGGTGCTTCTGAATATATGTTATATGTGTTCCACACATATTTTATATGTTTACAAAAGTCTATTTCATATATTTTCTAAATATGAACTGCAGGGGAATTTGTCAAATATCTATTTACCTTCTTTGTTTGTCAATATCTTTCTCTCGAGTCCTTTTCGTCTGATCTTTTGCTCCCAGAGCCCTCTGGGGCCTTCCGAGTGATGGTTTCCCTTTTGCTCTGTACCTAATTGCACACTTAGAGCAGCCACTCTTTACAGCAACTGACAGATCAACCTTCCATCACGGGGCCACTCTAGCCAGTGCACATATAAGCAGACTGTATGAGCCAAGTCTCCCAGAAGTGTTTGTATTTATTTTCTGTAATTTAGAGGCTACTCCATAAAAGACTAGTATTTTCGGAACTATAAAACATGAGGAGAAAATTTTCTGAACTTCCAGATGATTCCTAGAAGCCACCACTATGGAAGTAAAGATATACCTGATCATAAATCAAGAATAAAAGCATTTCAAACATATTTTCCCCGTGACTAACGAGAAACATAAGATTTATCCTTGCAATCATCATTATATTCAACATTTTCACAGTCTCTAATGCCCTAATAATATAATTTTCTGAGTGTCTGAGTTATGGACCCAAATGACACTAGAGTTTATAAATTAATTCACCAAAAGCTAAGTATATTAAATTTCTACCAAAATTAAAATTAAATTCTAAAAATTAAAATTCTGTCCATACCAGTACCTTTTTTTTTTTTTAAGAACCCTGTGTCTTTCTGACCTTGTTAATTGTGAGGCTACGTGAACTCCCCATCCCTAGAACCCAATGAACTTCTTTATTATGCATCTGAAAGTCCATTGTTGCTGTTAATATTTTAGTATACACTTTCTGTGACATTTACAATACTAATTATGTGCTAACTGCCATAAACAATTGATTGGCTGATTCCATTTCCTCTTGTCCTCTTCTCTATCTGTATTAATTCTGCATTTATCTCACTCACTGAGAAAAAAGAATAGGTAAGGAATATGTCAAGGAGTTTATGTGTGAGAAATATCAGATGAAGAGTAGTGCATTAAACATAACTTGGTATGATGCAAATGCTATAGAAGTTGGAGCTTGGAATATTTGTTTTTGTGCTTTACAGTGTTAAGAGAAGGGCCATAACCTCCCAATGAATTTGGTAGAAAATTTCCACAAAAGGATGGAATCTGTTGAAAATCCTTACTTAAGTGATTGTGTCTATTACAATCCTAAAAAAAAAAAATATTGCAGATATTCTTTTCAGTGGTCCACTAGTCAACTCCAAAAATAATGATACAGTAACTTAGTAAGTGAAAGATCCAGGACCTGTGGGTTGTTTGTGATAAGATCAGCTATACATAGCTCTGTATGTGCTAGCTTTCAACTCTGGATTCTGCAGTTCTTCCTCCTATATTAAGATGTTTTCTTCTGCATCATCTTCAGTCATCATGGAAAGCATGATTCTTCTGTTTGACTCACTATATTAGGATTTCACAAGTGTCATAACTTTTTTCCTCTGGATAATAATTCATCAATATTAAGGAATAATGAACTGCAATCCATGATTACCTAATTTCTCATGTTTGTTAGAACAACTGAGAATGTAATATTGTATAAACATGAATAGAAAATAAAGTGACCCAAGGATGACTACTGAGCCATTTCTTTAAAAAAATATAAATAATTTTCTAATCAGCAAATATTCATCCATAATTTCCACTGCACATAGTTTGGTATTTATTTCATGTTTTTTCTTGGATAACCACAAACTCATGTTCTTAGGAAAATATTTTTAAATACAAAATTTCATATTTATAGTTGGTGGTATAGAATTGATTAGAAAAAACAAGTCTTATGTATTGGAATAAATGTATTTGGAAAATAAAGTAGGAAAAATACATAAAAACAATGATCAAAAGCATTTTGCATAGTTTTTTTATTTAAAAAAAATACCTGTGGTACTTAACTTCTATTGTAGTCTGACCAAGACCTTAACCATGGTTATGAGTCAGATGACTGAAAACCTCCTCAGTTCTCTAGGGTGCTTTTGACCAAAAGCCAGTAGCACAAAAGCAATATAGATTGAAAGGGAAGCAGAGGGCACAGTGGATGGAGCAGTCTGGTACTGAAGTGAAGTTTTATCATTGATTTGTGAATGTCTAGATTTTTTTTCTTTTTTAAGTTTATGATCTTCTATATTAATTTTCTTCAGCATATTAATAATAAATGAAGTCATTGTTTTAAATATGCAAAACCCAAAAACAACAGCATTTCTCAAAAGTTAAATAGCAAAAACACAAAGCAGTGCAGGACAATATCTCTATGCCAAGAGGAATGAATGAATTAATCAAACTGGACTCTAGAACACTATTGATCCTTACACCCTGTGCTAGCATGACTTTTAAGATAATCATAAATATATATATGCATAGAGAGGGATAAAGCCCATATATTCACAAAAGAGTTTCAAATAAAATTCAAATTCCCCATGTAGACTACCAGTCTTACTTCCTTCTCCACTTTTTACCATTTTTACTTTCAATTTTTCTGTTACTGATGCTTCGTGATTTATCACCCTTAGACACTATCAATTCTCATCCTAACACCCTCTGTCTTCACCTCTTTCTCCAACTTACATTGCTTTTGATTCTTCTCATGTTTACACTTAATTAATGTTCAATCCTATTCTTATCCATCTATTTCTGGGTCTGCTATCTTAACTCTATATCAGTTGGATTCTCACATGGTAGAAAAAAGAAAAATCATCACACCCCCATCTCCACACCCTCCCCTGCTTCCCTCTGACTCTGGCTTGTTATTATTTTATATCTCCACTTTCTGTAACATGTATATATATATATATATATATATATATATATATATATATATATATATATGATAGATATAGATATAGTCTCTCCTGTAAGTATGTCAAAGTCTTTTTGTGTCTTTATTCTAAACATTGGATTTCACTTCTTAGAAGGTATAATGGAATTGGGTAAGGATTATTAGTTTAAAACCTAATAGTATGATTGGCTTTATAATAAAAAATATATAATCATATGTCACAAAATCTGGGCCAGGTGAAGAATAATGTTCCAGGCATAAAAAGCAAGTGGACTCTTTTGCTCCAAATATTCACTCAAAATAGTTGAGCATTTTGGTTTGCTTTATGCAAATTATGCTTGCACCACACTGTCTCTTTTTGCAAAGTTTTTCCTTGCCATTCTTTCCCACGTTGGATAGAAGAGACATTAAGATCTCTCTGTTTTCCAACAACGAGATCTATTTTATTCTTGAAAATATTCCTCTATTTAAATCAATGGTTCTGGTTTTTTTTTTCTGAACCCTTATGAGGGTTTAGATTGTATTATAATTCTGGGGGTTCATTGATCACCCTGCCCCAGTTTGCTCCCATTGTGTATTAAATCTCAAGTCATTGGAGTCATCTTTTATTTTTTATTTTTTATTGAGACGTTCAGTTGAGTTGTTTTACAGCCATAAATGCACATAAAGTAACAACATGATCCTGGTCCAGAATAATCCCCACATCGCCCACACCCCAGGCTCTTGATTCTTCTATACTTCTTTCCTACAGCAGATATAAATGTCCATACAAATACACATACACACACACACACACACACACACACACACACACGATTGTGAATTTTCCAGAATTGAATGGTTTCATGAGTATTATTTGGCTTCTTCTTTGGTGATAAAGCATAAGCTACATTGTTGATTGTCTCCCTAGATCCCTCTCTTTCTTCCCTTCCTTATCCTTCCCTATGCTTTTCTCCTCTCCCACTATATCTATGGTTCTCCTAGATAAGGTATTGCTAAGCCTTTGGTGGGTCTAGTACAAGACCTTGACTACCTTTCACCCAAGCCTGGGTTTAGCTCCAGCATCCACAAATGAAGGAAAACATTTGACTCTTGAGTCTCTGGGTTTGACTAATTTTGCTCAGCATGATTTCTTCCATTGCCATCCATTTACCTTCAAAGGCCGCGATATGTTGTTTCTAATAGCTGAGTAGAACTCCATAGTATGTATGTGTGTATATATACACACATGTACATATTCCAGAGCTTTTGGATCCATTCACCAGTGAAGCACATGCGAGGAAATAAAGGATTGGTGTGATCCAAGACCACTTGCACAAAGACACAAGCTACTTACTAAGTCTCTCCATTGCCCAAGCTTCTAAACTCCACACTGGTCACTGTTCCTAGAAAACTTAGACTAGAACAATTAAGTACTTAACATTTCTCCTAGAAATCAACAGACAGGCTTCTTCGGGAATTTAAACATTCCTTTGCGGCCCTGCCCACTGCCATTCACTTTTCAATAAGCTCTTCTTGACTCAATTCTTCTTTTACACATATGTGTCAGGTTTCCTACTCTTTGATTTGATTTCAGGTGCCCTTCTTCTAAATACCCTGCTCTCACAAATCCCCGACCCAAGCTCAGCCAGTCCTTTAGGGTTTGATTTGAGTGCAGTCTCCTCTCTGGAGCTCTTGATTTTCTCTGTTGGACTGTAATCCTCTACTCCCTCAAGCCACCTTATTGTAACTCTTTTGTAGCACTTAACCTCTTCTCCCTTGGATTAGGCAGCTTTTCCCAAGATAATATCTGGAAGAACTCTACTTACAGTTTGTTACAGGGACAGATGAGGCAGACAACGAGGAAATCCAGGAAGCAGTTTTATTCAAAGTTGCACAGCTTGGTCTGGGGGACTTAGGTATCACAAATCCCACACCCTAAGCTTGAAAACTCTTACAGTTTTATATTCAGTGTCAGTGGGAGGTTATAAAACAATTAAAAAAGTTTTTTTTCCTATTTTGACAACCCAATCAGCGGTTTCACAAGTATTTTTAAAAATTTTATCAAGGAGTTCTATTGTTGTACAATCATAATTGCATATGTAGTAAAACCTGATTCTAATCCCCTGATTCTAATCCAGAATTACCCCCATATTGCCCACACCACTGTCTCTTGATTCTTCTATATTTTCCCCCATAACAGTTTAAAATTTCCATATATATGTACATAGAAGATTGAGAATTTTCCAGAATTAAAGGATTACATAAATATTATTTGGCCTCTCAGGGGAGTAAAGAATAAGCTATATTATGATTCACCCCTAGATTCCTACCTTTCATCCCTCCCTCTGGCCTCCCTCCTGCCTCTTCCCTCCCTCATCCCCCTACATATTTATGGTTCCCCTAGATTATGTGTTACTTCAACTTTAGTGAGTATAGTACATCCATCTCCCAAGCCTGGTTTTTACTGTAGCCTCCACAGATGAGGAAAAGCATTTTGACTCTTGAGTCTCTGTGTTTGGATAATTTTGCTTAGCATCATTTCTTCCATTGCCATCCATTTGTCTTCAAAGGCTGTAATACAGTTGTTTCTAATAGTTGAGTAGAACTCTAGAACTCCAGTGTGTGTGTGTGTGTGTGTGTGTGTGTGTGTGTGTGTTTGTATGTGTGTGTGTGTATATATCACAGCTTTTGGATTCATTCATCTAGTGAAGAGCATCTGGTTGATTCCATAATTTAGGTATTGTAAATTGAGCTGCTATGAACATTGATTTTGTTGTGTCACTGTAATGTGTTGATTCTAGTTGATCTGGGAAAATACCCAGAAGAGGGATAGCTGAGTCATATGGTGGATTCATCCCTAATTTTTGAGTAGTCTCCACACTGCTTTCCAGAGCAGCTGAACCAGTGTGCAGTTCCACTGACACTGTGCTAGTGTTCCTATCTCCCTGCAACCTCTCCTGCATCTGTTACTATTTATATTCTTTATTTTGCCAATCTGACTGGAGCAAGGTGAAATCTTAATGTAATTTTGATCTGCATTTCTCTGATTATTAGTAATTCAGAAGACTTTCTCATGTATTCATTGGCTTGCTTGATTTCCTCTGTGGGAAGATTCCATTTAGCTCCCTGGACCATTTATTGAGTGGATTGTTTGTGATTTTGATGTTAAGTTTTTTGAGTTGTTTGTAAATTTTGGATATTAGTCCCCTATCAGAGGAATCATCTTTCATTTTAATGCAATTTTTTAAAGATTTTGTGGTTAGTTTTAAAAGGGGGATACATAGGATATAAAACTTTTTAAAATTTAGAAGTTTAAAAACATCTTGCCTCAATTGTATTGGTAGTTTGGTGGGGAATAAAGTAATTTCTAGAATCAAAATCATTTTATTCAAAATTTCCTATCAGCATCATATATTGATAAGAAAATTGATAGAATTCATTTTCTTATCCTTTCCTAGGCAACTCATATAATTTTTGCAAGCCTTTTGGTGTCAGCTGTCTCTTTATTTTTGATACTTACAATTATCTACCTAAATATAGATTTTTTTGTTCATTTGTAAATTTTTTATAGATTTTTATTCAATGTATGATTAAGAGGGTGTGCTCTCATGTTATATGTTCTCTTTGCTTTAATGCCTAATATGCCACTTATTAATTGAAGTACCTATGTAAGTTAAAATTCAAATCTCACTTCAATTTGCTTAATCATAGAATAGTAAGAGTGTTTAGCCTTTGGGGTTAAGTGAAGATTAACTAATATAATATATCATAGGATTTTTGTAAAGATTAATATAACACACAGGAAGAACTCAGTAGTATTAGCTATTATTATTTCATTTTGTTTAGTATTCAGCAGATTACTTCAATCTAATTGATTTCTGGATTTTTTTCCTTCCCTTGCTGCTTTTCTTCCATTATTTCTCTGATAATTTCTTAGCATTTGTTTCCACATCTTTCCCTTCCTGGACCTCCTATTAAATAGATACGTTTTTGGGGGGTGGTTCAGGAGATTAAAACCAGGGGCGCTTAACAACTTAGCCACGCCCCTAGGCTTTTTATTTTTTATTTTGCGATAGGGTCTTGCTAAGTTGCTTAAGACCTTGTTAAGTTAACTGAGGCTGGCCTTGAACTTGCAGTCTTCTTGCCTCAGTCTCCTGAGTCACTGGGATGCACCATCATTTCCAGCTAGATACTTTTCTTTCTGTACTTATTATCAATACCTTTTATTTCCCCAAAGCAGCATCTGATCTCTTTATCCCAGGATATTTTTAAAATTATTATTACCAGAATATTTATTTGTTTTTTAATCTTTAAGTAAGCATATTGCTTATTTTCAAGCATATTTTCTTGTTATCCAACAACAAGATGGCAACCTATTTTTGTTTATTTCCATGTGGTTTGCTTAAAATTTCTCTGTTGATAGAGAATTTTTAAAACATTTTTTTGTGTTCCATAAATCAAAATTTTACCCCTCTCTTTAGTTGTTCTGCTTGTGGATCTTGGTCTTTTGTCCTCTTTGTATTGTCCTCCATTCTGATAAAATGAAAAATTCACTTTCCCACTTTGTTATTTCTGTTAGTTATTCTCCATAGATTAGAGGAATTCTCTCTGGAATTGGCTAGGCTCTGCTTTTCTTTTTCCTCTCAGACTCACTAATAAAACTAAGGGTTTTAACCTCCTCCAAAGTTCATCTAGTTTTGACTCAGACACCAAACATGCTGAGATCACCACAGGCAGGTAATAGTAACAGAGTCACCGGGACTGTTAGGTCTGGTGTCATCTGTAATCTTGGTATGGAATGCAGAAAACCTAACATAGAGGTTAGCCATTCTACTTTCTGCCAACATCAGAGCAAAAGGATAGATAGAAATCAATGTTTTAAATGCTTTATGGTGCTCTTTCTTTGACCAGCTCACAGCAATTGCATGCCACTCTCTTGTCCATCAATTTATCCCAAACCCCTATTCAGTGACTCAGGATAGCTATCTGGTATGTGAAGCATTTTATGAGATCTCCATTTTGGAAATCCTCTTGAAATAAAGGGTGCCTCCAGATTGTTTTCAGTGTGTGTTCTTGCATATTCAGCTGTCATGATGGTGCTTAGTGGAGTCCAGCAATCTGTCCATGTAATTTGTCTCTCCCTCATCCCCACGATATCCCAGCTTCCAGAACTTGGCTTTTGCTTTTAGTTACCCTAATCACAAAACACACCTCTGGTTTCCAGCTTCCAGTGGACCAACCTCTTGAATGAAAGCCACCGAGTCTCTGATTTTCAGTCAACACTTTTTTCCAACTCAGACCAGTCACTGCCGTTTATCAGTATTCTTTTGGGATCCTTGGCCTGTCCATTGCTACAACCTCATGTGAACTTGAATTTGGTGCTTGGAACGTAGAAGAAATTTTACTGTTGGCTCTTCACCCAGATCTTCTCCTACACAACCCTCCCTCTTCTTAGTCACTGTTGTGCTGTTACATAAGCCTTGGATTATGACATGTACCTCCACCAGACCCCACTATTTGCCTAGTACTTTTACCATGTCCTTTCTAAAAATATTAGAAGTAAGGAACTAAATATTTTCTCCTGGATATGGACCCAGGAATTTCCAAGAAAGTGCCACTTAGTGCTAACCATCAAATTGATTCCTGGAAAAATAAAAAGAGTTTGCTTCTGATCTATGCATTTCTAAAAAGAGAACTATATTGTGGAGGGTGGATCTCTAATTTGGCAAGTCTTATTGTAGAAAACATGTGCCATGGAAAAGTTCAATATAGGAAAAAATTTTAGACCCAGACATGATCTTAACAACTATCTAATCTAAATTTAACATTTATCAAGTGAGGCAGACCTTTTAGGGACTGACTTAAAGTCTCGTAGTATCTTAGTGATAGAGCCAGTAGAACCAAGTCTTCTGAGTCACTAAAAGGATAGATTTCTCATCGTAAATTTATATTTACAACTTTTTAACTCTTATTTCTTAAAAAAATATTAAGCAAACATATATCTGACATTCAGTCTCTTCCTATAAGCCAGGCCCTCTACATGCACCGTCTCAACCAATCTTTACAACAGCGTCTATGAGGCAGGTGCTATTAACAGTCTCACTTTACAGACAAGGAAGCTGGCAGTTTGTGTTCTTTGATAATTATGAGTGGAACCAAGGTCAAAGTGTGAGGAAGAGGTGGTTACACCTCAGAATGAACACCTAGATTTTGTTATCATAGTGGAAAAGGAGAACTAAAGTGAAACATTTATACAAGTTTGAAAATATATTTTATTTTCATTTATGTTTTTGTCATGACAACTCAGTGGGTTGTCATGCCATGAGCTAAAAATGAAACAGAAAAATGCCTTTGGCAATCACATTTTAAAGAACTTGCCTCTCCTTGGGGTTTTATTTGGGTTACATGGAGAGACAGGGGGCCTGGTTCACTGCTTGGCATTGCTAAGCAGGACCCCCAGGTGTTCATGTTCCTACTCACCTTCCGGCTGTTTGCTATGAGTTTCCAGCCTCTGTTTCCCAGCTCCCCTCCCCAAACGCTGAGGCCATAACAGGGCTGGCAATGAGGGGGGTTCATGATTGCACGCCACGTTGTCATAACCTGGACTTTGAGGACTGGTGAATGCCAGGTTTGGGTCTCAGTCATAAAGCAGTCATTCTGAAGAAACCAACAGATTGTCCTGGTCACCTCCATCATCAACTGTGATTAACTTTCTCTCCATGTGGATGCTTTTCATCTGGCTTAACTGTGTTTTTCCTTTAAATTGGCAGCTTTAGCACTTATGGGGGGAAGAGACAGGAGAGGGAATGTAACTTGAAATATGGTTGTGGGTGTTTTTTAACAAGTTCTCTAAAAACCTTAAAAAAGACCTTTTAAAAAAATCTCTGTGAATTACCTTCTTTTGCTTTAAAAATATAGAGTGTTCAATGTTCCACACTAGTTTATGAGATACACCCTTTAGGGTAGAGAAAAGTGATTTCATTTTAGGCACCCAACCAAAACAGAACAATTTGTTTCTTTAAAAAGAAACTTCTACTACTAAACTTAAAAGTATAAGAATACAAGTAACACATATAATAGACACATTGACATAAGGATAACAATTATTTGCTTTTTAAAAAAGTTTTTGGAGAAAAATCCATCATATAATTTCAAAATGGCATCTTTATTCTTTTTAATTTAATTTTTTTAACCACCCTTTACATTTCTTCCAAGCATATGGGGAAATTGTCATTTTGAAAGTCCATTCCAAAACATCTTCAAGTTGTAAACTGAAGGGTAAAGTTAGCACCTTTAAGCAGAGATGAAAATACAGCAAAGGACCCAGAGCACAGCAAGCCTTCTTCTGCCTTGGATTTAGATTCTGAGTGTCTTCCTGGGCCTCTGAACATGGTTAAGATTACCTGGCAGGGATCTCTATTCACTTATTCAAATCAGGCAATCATACAACTAGCGGCACCATTCGCACACATGTTTAATGCCATATTAGCATTCAAGGGAAGGATACTGAGGATCCCGCTGCCTGTGTCCACAATATGGTGGGCTCAATTTCAAAAAAATAGAAAATATGCTGTTGCAAAATCAACATATGGTTCCCCCATAATATAGATCTGCCTGAGCACTGCAGTAAACATATGGTAAAAGAATTTTGTAGACACAGTGTTAAGAGTCAAGGACAAGAGCTGACTTTGGTACAGTCTTCCATTTTCTATTATAGAAGGAAGTCAAGAAATAATTTGGTCTTAAGCACACATGCATACTAACCTAGGAAAAATAAAAAATAAAAACAGCATGTCCATTTAGTTGCAGAGGGGCATCCTTATTCCTCCCTAAAATGTCACAGAGAAATAAGAAATATATATGGCTTCTGATAAAACACAGCATTTTGGAAATTGTTCTTCTAGTGCATTATTCAAATTGGCATAGTAAACACTCTTTGGGGTATCTTTACAATTTAGGAGCCATCTGCTATTCTCCAATGACTGAACTCTGAGCCAAACTTTGGTTCTCCAGCAACCACAGTCAAATTTAAACTATGTGATTGGATCCCCTGAACTTACCTGAGACAAATTGATTTTCTCTCTCAGAAGTTGAGCATTGGGATAAAACAAGAGCAGGTCTTTCATTTCTGATCATCCCTGGCTCAGATATGGAAATCTGGAATACATGGGTGGAGGGTTGAGGAATTCCCTGCAAAGATAAGGAAGAGGAGGACAGACAGATGACAGAGACAGAGAGAGAGAGAGCAAGAGAGAGAGAGACAAAGAGGGGAAGAGATATAGAGACACAGGGAGACAGATATTTTTACTTATTCTAGTCTCCATCTCAAACCAAACACAGCTGCCCTTTATGTTTTTGCTTAGTTTTTGTCTGACTTAAAATTAACACACAGTCTATTGAGGTCCTATGGGGGCATGAATTATAAATGAAGTATAAATACAGGATGGAAGTGAGAATGAAGTTGGAAACCTTTGGGAATTTTCTTTTCTTTTTTTTTTTTTTAAGCTCATTATATAGTGCTTTCTAATTTCTTCAACTAAATTCCTTTCTCCAAACAGAAAACCTCATTCAATGTAAACATTTTCTTAAATTAAAAAACAAAACAAAACAAAAACAAACAAACAAATGAACAAACAAAAAGAAAACCTCTCTCCAGGTCCATCCAGCACAGCCCTGGGGTTCACAGCAGGATAGTCTGTATTTATTATTTATTTTAAAATACATTTCCGTAATTCCAAGTGAGGGGATTTCCATTTTCACCTGGATCTCCACTTCCTCCTCTGTGTTTTTCCACCCACAAAGACTGTCTAAGTAAATTGTCCGTGCACAAGGAATTGCTCCTCTCATAAGGAATACACCATTGGAACTTACTGCTAAATGATTGACCATTTTGGAAAAAGTCCCATTTTAATCATTTGATCATGATTCAGTCATCAGTGAAGAGTTTTTTTTTTTTTTTTTAGAGAGAGAGAAAGAGAAAGAGTAAATTTTTATTTTTTCATCTGCTTTTTGTTTTACCTCCACTTAGTCGTGTATAGGGTGCTGGGGATTGAACTGGGGTCCTTGCACATGCCAGGCAAGTGTTCTACTGCTGAGCCACCTCTCCAGCCCCTGATAAACAATTTTTAACAAAAATCCATGAGGTGCTCTTTTTAGGTTTGCAGAATATGTCTATGAGATGTAACCATTTAGTCATTCGCAATTCATTTCTCTAATAAAAATCAGTCTCCCAACACTAGACAATTTTGTAAAAATGACTATGTCTATATTTCCTTTTTCAAAAGAAGGAATTATACCATGGTGTAAGTAGAGAAATCATAGTGTAGACTCATCTTCTTAGTAGGAGAGAAATAGCAGACAAAATTCAGAAACTTGAGTGCAATTAGCAGAAGAATGTGGTATTACATGGGTGACAGTAATTTAAGAGTTTTCTTTAATGCAAAGAAAAAGAGTTGAATGGAGGCACTTAGGACACCTACTGCTGGGGAAAGTGAAAAAAAAAATCAGCTTTGTTCCTCAATACCTTGGATTCACTTGTTTGTGGTGAGAATGCAGTGCTCACACCACGAACTGGAGAAGTGAAATTTCATCCACTCATCCGTTCCCACCTTTTGCCTATAGAATATTTCTAATTGGAGACTTCTTTGCTAGGGAAATGCCAACCTAATATCTACATAGCAACTTTATTTTTGTGGGTTTGTTGGACTTTTATTATTTCCATCAGGAAGTGGATTGGATGCATTTTATACTTTAGATGTTTTTATTTTTTATTTTTTTGGTAAGTACACAATTTGTTGTTTTATGTCTATGGCAGAAACAAGTTAGAGTATGTTCCTTCCTAAAATATATAAGCTAATTCTGAAAACAATGGAAATAACAATGGTGTAGTAACTGGATAACTTCAGACTGTACATCCTTAGCCATTTCTTCAGCCTTCTACTTTTACTGTAATGAATGATGCAAAGATTTCACTTTCACAGTAGTATACTTTTAAATAAATGGTTCCACTTCTTTGTCTTATAAGTACATCCTTTGTTTCAGAAAAATATTTTGCCACAAAAGTGTGTTGATTGCTGAAGGATTGGGGAAATGGACACAAACAGCTCTTCTATACCTGATCATGAACAAAATTGTGGACTATGCCTTTGGATTCTGCTTTCAGTCCTAACTTTTCCCAACTACAACTTACTCTTAGCTCTTAGGTATTTTATAATAAATCTGCTTGGCCAGTTATTTGTGTCTGACCCATCAAATATTCCTTCCAGTCAGTTTATCTAGGCAGCAACTTACTCTCCACAGAACCAGCACCTGATATTTCTTTTAAGATGAAAACTCAACTCTTCATATACGAACAAAGTCAGGTGGAGAGTGGTAGCTGACGTTCCCTGGAGAACGAGGCTCCAAACCAAGTCACTGGACGTGACCTGATTTATTTCCTTCACATCAAGGATTCGTTGAGCCAGGAGCCAATCTCTGGTATTAGGATGGCAATACTTTTTTTTTTTTTAAAGACACAGGGACAGTGTGTGTGAGAGAGAGAGTGAGAGAGTGAATCAATTTTATTTAGTTTTTCATGTGACTTTCACTACTCAGAGACTCCATTGTGTACATGGTACTGGGGTTTGAACTCACGTACTTGTGCATGCCAGGCAAGCACCATAACCACCAAGCCACCACTCCAGCCCCTGCAATACATTTTTCCTGAGAAATAATGCTCTAAAAATAAAACAGACATTAGTAATAGGTGAATACTGTTAGTGTGGACATATTGATATGAATTCTTCTCCCCATCACTATTGCTTTGCTCAAGCTAGACCTGAATATTTCCAGCAGCTTCCATGCCTGCTCCCAGGCCCAGCATCCCTATTGATCATGCACCCTATTATTGCCAGTGTGAACAACTACAGTGCACATTTCATGGTCTCTAGCACTCTTTGTGCTAGACTACAAACTGTCTCCTTGCTTATAGGAGAAATCTTTAGCACTTTCATGAAACCTGAGTGACAGCCTGCATAAGTTAGGAGTTCCCAAACCTGTCCCAGCATGCTCTAAAAATGCAAAAATCCTCAAGTGTTTCCCATGCAAGAAAAGTTTCCCAAAATCCAGTTTACCTTTCCTCACCATCTTCTACTTCTTCCTTTTCTGTGGCTAGAGCTCCTCAACTGCTTCTAAGTACCTTAAGTGCAGGAGAACAGCACTAGGATCAATCCAGGCTCATTACTCTGAGTACACTGAATGGCTGTCAGAGGCTCTGAGCAAACCAATGTGACCATTTAGTTCCAGGCAAAAGAAAATAGATTGGACCCTCATTTTCTGTAGCAGTGACTTATATTAAAGCAACATCACCACCTATGGTGACAAATATCTAGGGGAGGGATACACATTCCCCAGGAATTTGCTTAGTGGATGGACTCAGCCAAACTTCCTAGAGTCCTTTAAATTAAAATTCTCTTGAATTCCTTGGCCTCATAGGGTGCATAGATAAGAAGTAGTTGAAGGCAACTACTGTTCCACCTGAGTGGCTCAAGGATAGTAAGTCTTGTGGACATAACAGATAGCTGAGTTCTTCTGCAGAAGATTTGAACTGTATTAAAATGAGGCACTTCTCAAATAGGTTAAGCTGACCTTAAAGTTTTGGTCCTAAATTAATTACTGAAGGCAGGTTCTTTTTTTTTTTTCCCTGCAGTTATCTCCGGTGCTGGACAACTAGTTCTTTTGTCATAGTTACTAGAGGGGTAAAAACTTGCCAATGACAGGGTCAGTCACAGAACCTCAAGCAACCCATGTACATTTATTCTAAATTGGTCAAGCAGCTCCACTAACAAAGGGAAGACAGTCCAAAGTCAACCACATTATAGAAGAACCGCAAAACCTAGTGATAAACTCCATCCAGAGTGGCACCACCCCCTTTTCCCAGAAAGATTGGAACAGTTTCTTCCCATTCATCTACCCCTCTGACCATGGCAAACCTTGGTGATTCCGAGGTGATATCTGGTCCTTGTCTTTCTTTATCAGGAGATGCATTGCCTGTTGCTAAAGCAGAGAATTAAAACAAGCCAAAGTAATAAAAATGTAATAATAACAACACAAACATGGCATGCAAAGTTTTTAAGAGTTTGTTTCAGCCTACAGCTTGATTTAACTCATCAGTTCTCCACTGGAATTGCACTCTTCAGTAATAGCATTATCTGTAATTCCACAAACAAAGAGGCCAATTATTGCCAGAACTGCTGCTACTGATACCTGCAATGCCCTCACTCATTCCAGATCCACTTGGTTACACCTGATTTATTTTTCAGGAGCACATTAAGATCTGTTTTTCAGTCTTTGCTGAAGTCTAAGCAGACCTGAACATCCTCTTTGCTACTTCTGCAAGGTTTTGTGAATGCACTTATTTAACTGTATGTCCATATATTCTTCTTGATATGGACTTTTCAGGACCTGGAATATACCTAATTCATCTCTCCATCAATATTATCAAAACAATATTTGAAACTAAATAAAGGGGATCTTTAGGGTTTAAGCGGTTGCTCAGCAGTTATAGCACTTGCGTGACTTGTGCACAAACCTGGGTTCAAACTCCAGCACCACATACACAACTAAGTGTCAGAAAACAAAACCTAGATGAAAAAATAAAGTTGTTTCTCTCTCACTAAAAAAAAAGGATCTTT
The DNA here is from genome assembly GCA_004027875.1 of Aplodontia rufa. Classification (NCBI taxonomy): domain Eukaryota; kingdom Metazoa; phylum Chordata; class Mammalia; order Rodentia; family Aplodontiidae; genus Aplodontia; species Aplodontia rufa. The sequence continues at coordinate 22,580 of PVKS010024431.1, forward strand.
AAAAAGAAGTGTTTGCTCAATCGAATACCTCTCATTGATTCAAAACGACTGAAATAAGAAGACTTTCAGGATAATTGATTTTCTAATTAACTTAGTAACCTACATATCACAGAAGTGATTATATTGTTTGTCCAATTGTGTATAATTACCTATGTACAAGATTAAAACTACTTGAAACATAAGTTTACTTTTCATTAAACTCAAGCATGCACTCCATGATATCACAGGCTTTGGATTAACAATTTTCCATATTACATCTGGGGGAAAAACCAACCCTGCCACTGTTGGCGCAGGCCAACATTGCAGTTGTCTTTACATTAGGAATGTGCGGAAATACTCAGCAAAGACGTATGGGTGTGGTTGCTGCTCCCCATCACTACTGCTCTGCTCATTCGGACCTGAATGTCTGCGGTAGCATCCTTGCTGGTCTTCCAAGGGGGCCTGAGTCTATGAAGAGCACTCTTTCCATCATCTCTTTCTTTCATCCCCTGCATTGCTGACTCCTTATTTTCTCTGTATTGTTGAGAGGACGGCGTATTAAGTTTTCTTGGGGAAGAAGTATATCGCACTCAGCCCCACACCCAGTGTCCTCCAGCTTGTCTCCCTTCCCTCTGGGAAGAGAAGTAAATGCCTGATGAGTGAGCACCTGGCAGACCACTCAGCTGCTGTGGAATTATCTGAGTTGTGCTCTCTGAAATGCAGCAAAGGGCCTGCTCTTGCAGAGGTGTTCTCTGGTGGTCTAGAGGAGCTGGGCACCGGCTAGATCCATCTGCCTAATTCATGGATAGAACAGGAGTAAAGCTACTTGAGCTTCACAAAATCTGTCGTACATTACAGATTGGGTCCTGTTGAAAAATAATAATGATTGGGAAATTATTAGGCTGAGGCAGCTGCAGAGTCCTGTGTTTCTATATAAGCAAACCAAAATCTAACTCAGTATAAATATAAAAGGAAAATTAATTTTAACCAATCAGATGCCACCAAATAATCTCTAATTAAGGACTTGCCATTGGAATGACCCAACCAAGGCTGCCTCTGCCTCCACCTGGCCACCTTCCTGCCCCTTTCTCAGATCCTCAGAATTGCTTGTGGTCTGAAGCTGCTTGATTCATGAATGCAAGTCTGTTCCAACTCTTTAAAATTATAATGTGCTTATCTTTTAACTGTTCACAATAAAGCATTTTTTTCTTTTCTTTTTCTTTTATTGCTTTCAACCTCTTGTGTCTTCCAATTAGCTTTGAATTCTAGAGAAGGAAAAAGGTTGTAGTTCATTGACCCTCCCTCAAAACCCTGACAATGATTCCAAAGTGCTCATAGTGAGGTTGTTTTCTTTGGTTTCATTTTGCAGGTTTTATTTCAGCCCACACTCTAAATCCATGTCACAAGAGACTGACAGACTCTATAGTCTGGGCCTCTCAATTTGACCTGTCCCACTGGCATTGAGCCAAACTGTCACCCAGATTCCCTTTCATCCATGATGTACTTGGTCATTCACAAACAGAACTCTGAAAGCTTTCCTTGCACATTCTCCTCATATGCCCAAATCTGTCTGAATCCTCTGATAAACTGCCCAGTATTAAACTGGTATTCCTACAAAAAAAAATCTGTTAAATTTTTTAAAAAGCATCCTGAATATTTGAATATGCTTTCTGAGGAAGTGACAGATTCATTTTATTTTGTGAAAAAGTCTTAGTCTAATGGTATTATTGATGATCTTAAAGAAATAATAATATAGGGTATAAAAACACTGAACACCTTAAAAATAAAGAGCACAATTGATGTATATATTTCACTCCCTATTTGGACCCTGCTGGCCAAATAAATCAGTCATTCAAAAGTCTAATAACTATTTTCCAGTCATGAAAATATGCCTTTTCATTTAGAGTCATACTTCTGTATGCATTGTCATAGACTGGATAGCCTGTTCTAAATGATGTTCGCTTCCCACCCATGACTATGCAGTGTTCTAAGAGTCCCTAAAGCTCAGCCTCATGTTCTTTTATAGAAAAAAACCTTAGTGTAGCCAGGTGCAGTGGCACAGGCTGTACTCCCAGCTATTCAGGAGCCTGAGGCAGGAGGATTACATGTTCAAGGGCAGCTTGGGAGATTTAGAGAGATCCTGTCTTAAAAACAACATAAAAAGAGATCTAAGGCTTTCACCAAGCCACCTGCCACGTCCATCGCAATCTCATGACCTCCTCTCCCTCTGTTTCCACATGATTTGTTCATGGAGCTCCTCCTGGCACGGTTGCTTGTGGAGACAACCAGGATCAGGAAGGTGGGTTTTCCAGAGTGGAGTTACTGTCATTTCACAAACACCAAAAGCTCCACTGAACATTTGGTGGTAGAGAGAAACTGTTTTGTGTACTTCCTTGGGGAAAAGTAAAGCCCTTTCATTTTTGGCTTCTTTTGGGACTTCCAAATGTGCCTCCCTTTGGTTGCCTTGGAGATTTCTGTGCTCATCTGTCATCACAGGTGGCCTTTCCTGTCACCTGCTTATTCTCCCTCCATTGTCACTGGGTGACTTGGTGATGATACCAACACAAGACAAGTGGCTTGAGAGGTCACAGATGACTTCAGGACAAGGGATGAGAAATTGTTTCCATGACCAATCTCACTTCGACAAGTATCTGTGCAACAGGACAGGGGACTGGCAGAGTGACCTTTGATCACACCACGTACTTCCTCACCTCGTGTGTGCTTCGGGTCGAGATGAAGGTTGTCTGTACCGGAGGAAAATAGAAACACTTGGGGCAAGTATGTTAGGTGGCCTTTGGAGTGATTTCAAGGTTTTTCCCACATCAATACATGACAAGTTTTTCCCCCGTGTTTGTGAAGTCAGCTCTCCACCTCACAGCTAATACTCTTTCCTGAGAGCAACTTCTAAAATAGCGTGTCACTCCATTCGCAATGACTGCCCAGTGCCCTTCAGCCTTAGACAAAACTTGGCACTTGCAAGTCACACGCTTCCCTCCCACGCTCTGTGGGAAGCCCTCTCAGTTTGCCCTTACTCTCATTCTCTGCTTACACGGTGAGTGTGAAGAGGCATTCATTACAAAGATTTTCCAACTGCAATCAAGCCCTGCTTTCATCAACTGTGCTTTCCTATTTCACCACTTTGTCACATGAACCCCACTTAGCATGCTTATCTGATCCTGAAGTTTTTAAATTCAGGTTTTTGATGTTTGACTTACTTTTTGATACTAAGGATTGAACCCAGGGGCACTTACTCACTGAGCCACATCCCCAGCCCTCGTCATGTTTTATTTAGAGACAGAATCTTTCTAAGTTGCTTAGGGCCTCACTAAGTTGCTGAGGCTGGCTTTGAACTCATGATCCTCCTGACTCAGCCTCCTGAGCCACTGAGATTATAGGTGTGCTCCACTGCACGTGGTTCAGATGGGTTTTTAAAGAAGTGTTGGCATTGCTGTCTGTCAGTATGTAATGGTTTAGGTGCTGCCTATTTTCCTGGATGCTTTTTCTTTGCAGGCTAAATGATTTGGAATATTTTCTTGAGGAAGAATGAAAAAACATTTTAATAAGATTGTCTGTGAATGTCCTTGGCTAGTCTGTGGCTGCCATAAGCAATTTGAACCATCTTTATATATAATTCATTGACTCCTCCATCATATACTACATTCACATTGCTTCCATTTTCACGTGTGTGAAGGTCATTTCTTTGGCCCACAAAACAGGCCGTCTTTATGAGCATTATATTATTTGTTGGCATATATCAACCTCTAGTTCTTTGCTTAAAATAGACTCATGTGTTAGGAACTTGGCTAGGGGCTTACTTTGCTTTAATCTGGTGAGAACCCAATCTCAAATGGGGTCTTTCTGTTTTGAGATGAACAAAACATGGAGCACACTAAGAAAAAATAAAGTTTCATGTAGGAATTCTGTACCAGAATTAGCATTTCAGGATCGTTGGAACCTCTCACTGCAAGTAAGGCCTTAGCTAAGCATTTAACTCTTTTCTGAGCCCTACTGTCCACTGTGCAAAGTGAGATGTTGGACTATGTGGTTTCAAAGCTTATTTCATTCTAGCTACCTGTTTCCAAGCATGCTTGTTGTTGGGAGGCAAAGAATATTAATTTATTTTTTATTTTTTTGGTACCAGGGATTGAACCACTGAGCCACATCCCAGTCATTTATTTATTTATTTATTTATTTAGAAGCAGAGTCTGGTTAAGATGCTTAGAGCCTTGCTAAGTTGCTGAGGCTCATTTTGAACCTGTGATCCTCCTGCCTCAGCGTCCTGAGCTATTAGGATTACAGGTGTGCACCACCATGTCCGGCAGACCATTAATTTATTATAAATCAAACCCTTCTTTGCAAACAGTAAAATTCTTTTCTGTACTACTTTACTATAATATAGATTTCATTCTCATGATATCCACATTTTATACAAGCATATAAAACCCAATGCTGTTTCTGACATTCCAACAAAAGCAAGCTCTAACATATTTAAGATTATTGCTACATTCATCGTATTTTCTCTTTTTATGTGAAGATTTTCCACACTGATTTAACATGATGCTAAGCAGAAAGGTATCAGATTGTCTAATTTAGACAAAGGGGATAAGAGGCAAGAAATTCTTAATATAAGTTGTTCTTTCAAACAGTTAATTTACTGTATTCCAGATTTTACATGAATTTTATAAGACAGAGTTGCAATTTTTTTAAGCAGTAATTTTACAAAGTCTTACAATATGCTGTTGGTTATTAAGCTCTCTGAAAATTTGTTACCCTATAGAAAAAAACTTCTAGTATGCACTCCATTTTGTCTGAGAAAATATTGAGAAACCATAAATTTCCATCAGATATAATCAGAATCTGAAAGAAATTCAGTTGTATCTGGAATCCTGATGGGGTTAATAAAGCGAAGTCTTAAGAGCAAAAAGACATCTAGAGGGAGGACTAGACTTGGAAAAATGCCCCTGTGGGCATATTATAATTACAACAAACACAGATATGCATGCTCACAGTTCAAATTGGAATAGATTGCCCATTGGACTCTTTCCAATGCCTTTTTAAAATTATCTATCAACCATATTATGATGAAAATTATATCATCCTTTGACATGAAGTCCTGATCGAAATCAAAGCAATTCTACTAAGTCCTATGAGCCCTTGGACAAATCATTTAACCTACATTTTAATTTCTTTACCTTTAAAATAACAACGAAAATAATATCCCTCAAAATTGGTAGGATTGAATTAAGTAACCAGTTTAGAAACACTTTTAAACTCTAGATTATCACTAGCACTTTATTGTGTATGCTTCTTACTCTTTTGGAACACTTCACGGGCTTCTTGTTGCTTACAGAATAGTATTTATGTAAGACTTTCAAAGTCCTTTTTGACATCCATTTTCAAACTCGTTTTCTGTTTATAATGCAGCTAACACTCATTGAGCAGCTACTCCATGCCAAGGATTTGCTGCACACTTATTATCTCATATAAGCCTCATATCAAGTCTGTGACAAAGGCATCACTTTATAAATTTTTTATTCAGGAGTTGAGTTACTGTACAATCATAAATGCATATAAAGTAGCAGTATCATATGTATATGTTCTTTTTTTAAAGTGCTTTTTTCTCCCCTGAGCCTTTTTTTTTTTTAAGAGAGAGAATCAATTTTTATTTAGTTTTTCATGTGGCTTTCATTGCTCCAACACTTCTTTGTGTATGTGGTGCTGGGTTTTGAACCTGTGTCCACACGCATGCCAGGAAGGCACCATAACTGCTGAGCCACCACACCAGCTCCTACATATGTATTTAAGCCAGAATTACCCACACATCACCTACACCCCCAGTCTCTTGATTCTTCTATATTTTCCCCTAAAGTGATATAAATGCTTACATTTTGAATTTTCCAGAATTAAATGATTGCATAAATATTATTTGGATTCTCAAGGGGGTAAAGAGTATGCTACCTTGATGATTGTCTCTCTAGATCCCTCGCTATTCTCCCTCATTCTCCACTCCTTCCCCCTCCACCCCTACATATTTATGGTTGCCCTAGGTTATGTGTTGCTACATAAAGGCATCATTATTATCCCAATTTTATGGCTATTTATTGATACATGGAAAGCTGAAGAACCTTGCCTAACTTCATACAGAGAGTAGGAAAGGGTGGGATGGAGAGTCAATTCCTAGCTGTCCGATTCCAGAGTAAACTTAATTGTCACGTGATATTTCTTCAAAATACAGTATTTTTCTTGAAACTCACCTTGTCATGTTCCACTCTAAGACAAAAATATTTAACCACATTGTGAAAAATCTTAGCATAGAAACTTGCATAGAAGCTAGTCAATTGTGGCTGAATGGCTAGTCCAGGTGGTCAGTGATCAAAAGTGCAGTCTCCAGAAGCAAAGGGCTGAGCTAGGACCCTGAAAAAGTTATCCTGCCTCTTTTTTTAGCATCATTAAAGGGGAATAATAAAGACTCCTCCTCAGGGTGTTCTATAGGAAGTAAATGAGTAAAGATATGTGCAGCTTTTGGCATGCCATTGGTTCCCTGTGCAGATAATGCTACGCAAATTCTAGGTAGAGGGTATTGTTATTCTGTTTGCATACAATGTCACATCCATGACAGTTCCACATGCCGTGGTACTTCACATCATCACAGTACCAGACTATTGGCCTCTTCACTTAGTTAGTTGACCTAGTTTGTTCAGATCTCCGCCCAAGTATTCTTCACTAATGAATCCTTGATGTACCTGCCATGCCCCCTCTTCTCTTCCCTCCTCCTAATTCAGGCTCTCTAATTGCTCTCATAGTCCACTGTAATGTCTCCTTCAGCACTTATCATAATTGCAGTTAAATAATAAATTGAGCTAATAGTGTTAAAAATTCTGTACCTTTCAGAGGTCATATCCATAGGTATATCTTGCACAGCAAATACAAAGTGATTGATAAAAACCCATTGAATTGATGAATAATGAATGAAGGAAACTTGTGTGGTTTTTTTTCTTCCCTTTCATTTATATACTGTTTCATGGTTTGAAAATCCATTTTCTTTGTCTTTTTTTATGAATTATTCTGTTTGTATCATGAATTTTCAGACTTCCTAGCCAAGAGTAATTGACTAAAAATATTTATAGGAATTTCCCGTAGTTATATCTGTGCCAATGACAACTAAATTACCAATTTCTTCTTCCTAAATATTAGATTTCTGAAATACAAGTAGATTAACTCAGTGAAGAAAACAAGAAATAGACATCTTTTCATGCTTTGCATACTGCTTTTAAACTGCATTTTGCATGTGTTTCTTGAAATTTGCATAATCATTCAAGAACCTCCTTTCATTTGAATACTACAGTAATGACAACTTAAGTTATATTGTTTGTTATTTATTTAAAACAGATTTCAATTATCAAAGTAGATTTCTATGTGTGCACCTGTTTCCATATTTGCTATGGACTCAATTAGTAGTAGGATCATGTATGCTGGCACTGTTTCTGAATAGGGTCTTACAATATTCCATGGTAACTTCTGCAAGACTAAGGACCACTGGTTTTTTCTTTTTTCTTTTTCTTTAATCCTGTTATCCAGGATGGATTCTAAAACTTGTAATATCAAACATGTATCACACTAGATTTATCAATGTTTATGCAGTACATAGTTTAATAAATCAAGACTTCAAAACATTGTGGAAATAAGGTTGTCTGAATGTCAGTTCTAACCAAAGGTGAACTCCAATCTCTGGAGAAATCCCTCTCTTTCTCTAAACTGAACACATGAAGAAATTGTATCTTAATTGTTCCCCAACACATAAGAAAAATACTTTAAAATTATGTCTTAAAGTGAATATATTTGATTCTATTGATCATTTATCATCTTAGTGATACCCCAGACATAAGTTACTGCCCCAATTTAGAGTATTATGTAGAGTTATTGAGACAGATTAGGAGAGACGGTGAAATGGCTAGGTAGTCAGGACAGAGGGCTGACACCCAAGAGCTAGCTGGTAGAGGCAGAAAGTGATTGACAGGGCAAGCTCAGGGCCTTCAAATGCAGAAAGACCATGAGGCTCACCTTTGTCCCAACTAAGATTGGGGGTGGTCACAGGCCTGCCCAGGGCCTTCAAATGCAAAAAGACCTTGAGGCTCACCCTGGTCCGGACTAAGAGGTGCAGGGGTGGTCACAGGTGGTACTAGGAAGTATTTGCCACCTTTGTTTTAATCAATGGTGCTCTTGACCAGTTTCAATGCCTGCTTTACATAGATTTTAACCAATGGAGTTGATGCATTTCTCAATACCTGCTTTGCATGAATGTTAATTATGCTCACACCCCAAATCAATATAACCTCTGGCCTAACCTCCATTAGATGGTGTCCTGCTTCCAGGTGCCCCTCCGCTTTGCAGAGTCTCTGCTCTTCTTCCTAAATAAATCCTACTCCTTTTACTCCTCCTTCCGTGGTTGTCCGTGGATTTTAGTCTTCAAATTCGTGAGACAAGAACCCAGAAGATTGGCGCCGAATTCCTG
>PVKS010024432.1:0-31079 GCA_004027875.1 Aplodontia rufa
AAAAAAAAAAGAATCAAAGGAGCTAGTCACTCTTTCACTTACTTAACATTTACATTATGTAAGTAAGTGCTGGGGAGAGAAAGATGAACACAAAAGACACAGTTCCCGACTAATAGTCCTAAACATCTCGTTCTCAGAGTTTTTAAATGAAGTTTATATCAAGCCCCAAATATAAAATAAATGCCAAATAATTCAAGTGGAGACAGGCATTTACCCCTCCCCTCAATATTTTCCTCTGGCAAAACATGCATGCACACAAACATCTCCTACATTATTGCAAAAATTAAGATTTTAAAAATCCCTGTTTAATCTCAAGTACCATATACTATCTAAGATATTCTTTTTGTGACTCTTCTCTTTTTTAAAACTAAGTATTCTAACGGATATATAAAAACATAAAAATTAGGTTTTATTACCATATGATGTTTCCATACATGTGTATGCTGGATAGTGATTAAATTATGTTAAGCATATATACTTCCTCATATTTTGAGCATTTCTTTATGGTGAAAACATACAAAATACTTTCTTTTACTTTAGGGGAGAATATGGTACATTTTCTCTCTATGGTCACCTTCCTGTACAATAGCTCACTAGAATCCCTTAGTCTTATTTAACTGTAACCTTGCTCTCATTGATCAACCTTTCCACATCCTGTCCTTCCCCCGACCATCACCAGCCCCTGGTAAACACTATTCTACTCTCAACTTCTAGGAGTTCACCTATTTTACATTCCACATGTGGATGAGATCATATAGTGCTTGTCTTTCTGTGCCTGACTTGCCATACTTAATATAATGATCTCTAGTTCCAACCATGTCATCACACAACAGGGGTTTCATTCTGTTTAACAGCTAAATAGTATTCCATTGTATATATGCCATATTTTCTTTTTTTCTTTATTTTCTTTTTGTTTGTTGGTATCAGAGATTGAACCTGGGGCACTTAAATACTGAGACACATTTTATTTTGAGAAAGTTGTCTTTGTAAATTACATAGAGCCTCGCTAAGTTGCTGAGGCTGGTTTTGAACTTGTGATCCTCCTGGTTCAGCTTCCTGAGCCACTGGGATTATAGGAGTTGCCACCATGCACAGATGCCATATTTTCTTTTTTTTTTTTCACAATAGTTGATGGACATTTTGGTTTATTCCATTTCTGGGTGATTCTGCATAGTGGTACAGTGAACTTGGAGCAGATGAATGTTTGATGTACAGATTCTCTTGACTTCGGTACTTACCTAATAGTGGGATAGTGGAATTACTGGATCACATGATAGTTCCATTTTTTATTTTGTGAGGAACTATCATACTGTTTTCAATAATGGTTTACTGATTTACATTTCCATCAACTGTACAAGGGTTATCTTTCCTCGTATACTCTGTAGTACTAGTAGCACTAGTTATCTTTTTATTCTAAGAGAAAGAGGGACAGAGAGAGGGGGAGGATCAGTTTTATTCAGGTTTTCATTTCTCTGACACTTAGTTGTGTATGTGGTGCTGGGGTTTGAAATTGGGTCTTTGCACATGCCAGGCAAGCACCATAACTGCTAAGCCAGTGCTTGAGCCCTGTTTTTGATGTTTTGATAAGACCTCTAGACCTCTCCTTACCGTAGTAAGAGGGTGTCTCATTGTAGATTTGACTTGCATTTCCCTGATGCTTGGTGCTGCTGAGCATTTGATCATATTCCTATTGCCATTTGTATGTCTTCCTTTGAGAAATGTTAATTTAACTCTGTCGCCCAATTTTTAAGTTTGATATTTATTACTTTTGAGTTTTTGGAGTTCCTTACATGTTCTGGATATTAACTCCTCATCAGATTTATAGTTTGCAAATATTTCCTCCCATTATTTCTTCACTCTGTGGATTGTTCTTTGCTGTGTAGAAATCTCTTAGCTTTATATAGTCCCAATTGTCTTCTTTGCTTTTATTTCCTGTGCTTTGTGGTCTGGTCCACATAAAAAAATTTTTTGGCCATTCCAATGTCCTGAAACATTTACCTTGTTTCTCTGCCTGTACTTTCAGTTTCAGGTCTTATATTAAAATCTTTAGTAACATTTTGAGGAGATTTCTGTAATTGATTAGAGACAGGAGACTAATATCACTTTTCTGCATGTGAATATGCAGTGTTACTACCAGCATTTATTGAAATGATTGTTATTTCTCCAAAACATATTTTTAGCACCTTTGTAAATATCTGTTGGCTGTAGATGTATGGGTTGACTTCTAAACTGTTTTGTTCAATTTATATACGTGTTTTTATGTTTATACCTTGTTACTTTGATTGCTACAGTTTTGTAATGTGTTTTGAAGTCAGGCAACGCAATACTTCTGCTCTGTCATTTATTTATTTCCATTCAAGATGGTTAAATGACTTTGCTTTTCAGGTTTATGGTTCCATATAAAGTTAGTATTGTGCTTTTCTTGTTCTGTATAAAATGTAATTGGTGGGTTTGGAGAGGTGGTTCAATGGTGGAGCAATTGTCTGGCATGTGTGAGGACCTGGGTTCTATCCCCAAAACCATATACATAACTAAGTAGAGGAAAAACAAGGAACAGATGAAAAAATAAAATTGACATTTTTTTCTCTCTCTCTTAAAAATGTAATTGGTATTTTGATAAGAATTGCATTGAATATGAATGAAATTTATTTTAGGTAGCCATTTTGCACGTCATTTGGGGCAGTATGGACATTTGAACATTATTGACTCTTCTAATCCATGAACTTAGAATATCTTTCTATGCATTTTTGTCCTTTTCAAGCTTTTAAATCAGTGATTTAAAGTTTTCATTTTAGAGTGTTTTCACCTCTTTGGTTAAATTTACTCTTCATTCTTTATTTTACTTTTTGTATCTATTGTAAATAGTATTGCTTTCTAGGTTTCTATTTAAGATAATTTTCTGTTCACATATATTAATGCTATTGACTTTTGTATGTTGATTTTGTATCCTGAAACTTTGATGAATTTATTTGTTTATGCTAATAGTTTTTGTGGAATCTTTGTGGGTTTCTAGATATAAGATCATATCATCTGCAAACAGTAACAATTTGACTTCCTCTTTTCCAATTTGTATGTAATTTATTTTTTTCTCTTGTCTTATTGCTCTTGCTAGGACTTCTGAAGCTATGTTGAATAAAACCACTGTAGTTGGTTAGAGATAGGAGACTAATATCAGTGGTCATCCTTGTCTTGTTTAGATTTTAAGAGAATGCTTACAGATTTCCTCCAATGAGTATGATATTAAGTTTTGACTTATTAAATATGGCCTTTATTATATTAGGGTACATTTCTTCTATGCCTGAATTGTCGAAGGGATACTTAGGCTTCTCAGATGCATGTTCTGCACCTATTGAGATGATCACACTTTGTGCCCTTCATCTTTGAAGTGGTATGGTGATTATTTGTCTACATGTGAACCATCTTGCCCCATGGGTGAATCCCACTTGATCATGGTGAATGATATTTTTAATGTGCTCTTTGGTTTAGTTTGTGCTAGTATTTTATTGAGGATTTTTTTAAAATTTATGGTCATCAAAATATTATCCTGCTGGTTTCTTTTTGTTGTGTTCTTATCTAATTTTGGTATCAGGGTAATGATAGCCTCATAAAATGAGTTTTAAATAATTCTCAACTTTTGGAATAATTTAAGAATAATTGACATTTATTCTTATTTAATGTTTGGGAGATCATAGTAGTGAAACCATCTGGTCCTCCTGAGCTTTATTTTGATGGGATACATTTTATTACTGATTCACTCTCATTGTTACTGTTCTGTTTGGATATCCTATTTGTTCATAATCCAATCTTGGTAAGATGTATGTGTCTAGGAATTTGTTAATTTCTTCTAGGTTACTGACTGCCTAATTGCTCATAATAATCTCTAATGATCTGTTATGTTTTTGTGTTGTCATTTGTAACATTTCCCTTTTCATGTCTGAATGTATTAATTTGAATTTTCTCTTGCTTTCTTAGTTAAAATCTAGGTAAGGGTTTGTCAATTTCATTTTTTTGGAAAAACAACTCTTCATTTTGTTGATCTTTTTTATCCTTTTTTGTCTCTTATTTTTTCTGTAATCTTTCTTATTTCTTTCATTCTACTGTTTTTAGTTCAGTCTTGTTTTGTAGCTTCATTAGATGCAGCAGTAGATTGAGATCTTTCTGACTTTCTTCATGTGGATGTCATTTGCTGTAGACATTCCTTTCAGGACTGCTTTTTCTATATCTCGTAATTTTTGATATCGTGGTTTGTATTTTCATGTATTTCAAGAAAACTTTTGATAGTATTTATTTCTTCCTTTATCCATTGGTCATTCAAGAGTAAGTTGTTCAATTTTCATGTATAGTTTACAAAAGCTATTTTGTTTTGGTTTCATTGTGGTTAGAAAAGATACATGATATGATTTAAATTAAAAAAATAGGGCTGGAGGTTTGTTTGCAGCCTATCTTATGATCTCTCTTGGAGAATGTTCCATGTGCTGATGAGAATAAATATTCTGCATTTGTTGGATGCAATATTCTCTAGATGTGTTAAGAAAATAAAAGAACACAGGACATATATTGAAAAGAACACTTGCATTCCATTCTTCTCCACGTTTTCAAAATTTGATGTCCCACTTTATAGTTTTCTATATTTCCATGTCTTACTGTATTAATGTGGTCATTATTATTTTAAATTGTTTTGCTTTTTAGTTTGCATACGGAAGGTAAAAATGGTTTATGTAAACATTCTGAATGTGTATGGTTACATTTACCAATGAGTTTTATACCTTCCCATGTTTTTTTCTTATTTTTTAATATCTCCTCCTTTCAATTTCAGGAAATTCTTTCAGCATTTCTTATAGAACATTTCTGGTGAAGAAATTCTCTCAGCTTTTATTTACCAGGGGATGACATTATCTCCTTCATTTGTAAACATAGCTTTTGCTGTAATTTGGATCTGGAGTGTTCCTTCAAGAACTGTGTGTCAAATGCTTGGCACTGTTCTAAGGTGGTGGAAACTTTAAGAGGTCTCACTCAGATCATTGAATGTTGGCTTTTCCTTCTCTCCCTTTCACTTCTGGCCATGAGGTGAGGGCTTTGTCTCCCACCTGCTCCCACCAGGATGAACTACCTCACCATGGGCCCAAGCACAGGAGGCAACAAATTGTGCACTGAAGCCTCCAAAACATTAGCCAAATGAACCTTTCTTTTTTGTGAATTGGTTAGCTCAGGAATATTGTCAAAATAGTGGAAATCTGAGTAGCATAGTTTGGCTATGTTCAGCATTTTTGGTTGATAGTTAATTTTACTTCAATAAAGCAGAAGTCTTGTCATTATCTTGTGGCTTGTAAAGTTTCTGCTGAGATATCTGGTAGTGGGAAAATTGGGATACCCTTATGTATTATTTGTTTCTTTTACCTTGCTGCCTTGAAAATTTTCTCTTTATCCTTCACCTTTAAGTATTTGATTACATCTTGGGATAGACTTGATTGAGTAAAATCTGACTGGTGACCTTTGACTTTCTAAATGTTTTATTTTTAGGATGGAAAAAATTCTGTTATGATTTAAATAAATTTTTACACCTTTGATATTATCAAGTACTTCCTGAACCCCAAATATTTGCTATTTTCATGCTGTCCCAAGGTTTCCATAATCTTTCTTCACTCCTTTCTGTTCCTTGTCTATTTTTATCTCTGACTGTGTATTTTGAAATAGTCTTGCCTTCAAGTTCAAAAATTGTTTGTTTGATCTGTCTTGCTATTGATGCCTTCTATTTCAAATTTTATTTAAAATATTTTTCAGCTCAAGGATTTCTGTTTTTTTCTAAATTGATTTCCTCTCTCTGTTAACTTTTTCTGTTAGAATATTGAATTATTCCTCTATGTTACTTTGAAGCTCATTGGGTTACTTAAAACAGCTGTTTTAAATTCACTATCTGAGAGTTTGTTCATTTTAATTACTGTATGGTCAGTTTCTAGTGCCTTGTTTTGACTATTAGATGAGGTGTGGGTCCCTGAAGAATCTTGATGCTTTTTTGTGGTCCAGTGTTCTCTGGGCTTTGAAAGATTATGTATATATTACAATGTTCATAATCTGGCTTTGTTCCTTTTTTCCAGAAATTCCATACAGTATGCACATTTTCTGCAAGCCCACAGTCACTACTGCTATTTCCACACTAGGTGGCACCCTAAATCCTGGTTTGCCGTATGTCTACCGTTGGTGAGTTGTACCTCTCAGCTCTAGAAGGCAACTGGAGCCCAGGTTTTGTCTAAATTTGCAATTGATGTGTTCAGCAGGAGCTGAGGGAGTACCTAAAAAGGGTAGCGAGTCCCTACATGCCCCTTCTCAGTCAGGGTAGGCAGATGGGTCATTCACAGTTGTGGCACTGTGGAATTCTACCAGTCTCCAACCAACCCCAGAACACTGTTTCATACCCTGAGCCCATTAGCCCACTGATACTAGTGAAGCACTGAGTAGGACCAATGCTGCCTATTATTGAGGCAGATCTGTGGTACAAGACCACTGCAAGAAGCCACAGGAGATGCTCCCTGGAATAGACCAACAGACAAAGACCACATGTCTCTGCCCAATGCTAGGGTTGCTCCAGAGACTCTATCCATAGGCAGTCCTGGGTATGGGGTCCCCTAGTATCTGCCTAGTGCAAGGCCTTCAATCCCCAAGGCAAAGTCCCATGACTAACCCCTATGTCACCACCAATGAAGGGAGTCCCATTCCACACTATGATACCTGGGGTTGGACAGTGTTGGTGAAGGTTTTTTCCTTGATTACCAAGGCTGATGCCAAGCAAGTTGCACCTAAGCCTCATACTCACCAGGAACTTCCCAGTGTTAAGAATCATGTTGCAACTGGTCATACTACCAGCCAAACTATGAATCTGACCCATTGTGTGCAAGTGAAGAGGCTCCAACTGTGAGCACTGGTCTGGAGAAGTTGTGCTGCCTGGGTTGGGAGATAAGTGGTAGAAAATCCTTTGTTGCTAAAGCTAATGCCTAGCTGGGGCACACCCGAGTTTTACAGCTGCTGGCACAGTCTAGGGGCAGGCAAGGGGCCCCAGGACCACTTGAAGGCTAGCAGAAATGTAGGCCAAAACTCAAGTCTATCCCATGGGCATGCTGGTCTTTGCACAAGGCTGGAGACGATCTAGATGATCCTCTAAGAGCTATGGCCTTGGTATAAAGGCTGGTGGTTTTTGCCTAGTGTTGGGTCTCACAGCAGAGGACTTTGTGGTAAGCTTTAAGGTAAAGTCCTATGATAGATTTTTGTGCCCTGCTCCCCAGCAGGTAGGGTCTGGTTCCTCTTCTGCTTCCGTGATTGATGGAGATAGGTAGCAACACTCTCGTGGCCACCTGGTTAATGTGTTCCAGTAGTCCCGAGAGCAGAGGCTCTGGGACTCTCCCCAATACTGGGTTTCACCATTTTGGATCCTAGGACTGGGTGTGGACGTCATTCCTTCTTCTCCAAAGAAAGAGATGTGTTGCTTGGAGCTGGGAGAAAGTTGACATAGGCAAACTCTTTCCAATCCCACCTTCTTCAATTTGTTATTTCTTATTATACCAAACCTAAGCACTATGGTGTCTCACCGGGCCTCCTTGACTGTTGTCAATGTGGTTTATGTGAAAAGCTGTTCAACCTGGTGTCTGGGTAGACAATTTCTGGAGGATCTTTTTCAGTTATCATCTTGCCCAACCTCCTCTAAAATATTTTCTTGTTTCTAGATTATTGAAAACAATACTTTTAAATGGATTTGTGACATTCTTAACTCAAAAAAAGTTTCATTAACACTGAGTTAAATAGGCATTCATTCTGGGAATATATCAGACTATATTTTCCATATTATTTCATTTATTTGTTCACAATAGAGAAATGATTAACAATAAATATTTCTCATTGCTGTTTTTATAAGTTACAAAAAATCTAAACTGGTTTTATTTGTTAATTATTAAAAATTTGTTTAAGGCTTATTTGGAAATTATAATTTTAGCAATAAATTTTTCTAAATAGAAGATATCAGTGAATAATTGGGCCATTGTGGTTAATCGCAGGATTTAATAGCAAATAATTACATAAAAATCCAATATTTTAATTAATGCCTATGTTGTGTATTTATTTCACTAAAATGAGTTTATCAAATGCATAGGTATTTTATTCTTATGTCTTTTTTCTGTTTTCACTCATGTTTTTGAGAATGATCTTCACATCTCAGAGTTTAGGTTAAGACCTGGGCAGGAGAGCAAAATTATTTGAATAAACAATAGGTACCATCAAATGTCACTATGGAAACACAAGAAGGAATGTTTCCATAGAAACCTTAAGCCTTCCTACTATATTTATATTGTTATCTACTTGTGATAATATAGGTTTTTGTTGTTTTTATCATACATAGCAAAAATACAGCATAGTCTGTGGTAGAAGAATTGGGATCATCAATAGGACCTACGGAGAATCCATTCATCCAGCCGGTCACCACCTATCCAAACATGCATTCCAAAAGTCGTTCCCTTTATTTCAAGTCACTTTTCTATGTCCTAGGGATACAGTAGCACATAGGAGAGATAAAACCTTTCCAAGCCTTGAAAACTTCAATATTTGTGGGGATAATTTAAAAGTAAAATGAAATCAAACATAATTTAATTATAAAGTTGCACATAAGGCTAAGAGCTCAGTTAATGGTATAATTCAGGATGTACCAAGTATGCACTATTAAGCCATTTTATCTCTCTCTAACATCTCCCCCAAACTTACCTAATTACCTAATGAGGGTACCTATTTACTCTTTAAAACCAGGACTGTAGGTTAGAAATACCATTTTCTGTTTTGCATATACTTCAAATGCTATTCACTAGTATTTCTTTACCTTATTTTCTAAAATAATGCATTTTTAAAAGTTTTTTTGGTTTATTTTTAGCTAGAATGGTAGATTTAATTGTTTGAAGTGGGTATTAACACCAGAGATAATGAAGACGAACACTATACTCTCCAGGTTAGATCTAAGGACATTCCTTGGAGAAATGGAGACTAAGGTTCAGAGCTGGCCTTCAGTCTAGTCATTATTACTATGTTTTAAATGCAGCTTTGCCTAGATGTCAGAGTTAAGGATGTTTTCCATACAATTCTGTAATGTCTTAGAATTTTTTATTTTCCTATCTGTATATAAAAATTAAATAGTAAACACTTAGTGCTTGCTGTGTGGCAGACATACTTAAGTGTATTACTTATTTTAATTAATTGAATACCCACAATATCCATAAAAAAATGGATCCTTTCTACTTCCTTTTCACCAGTGTAGAAGACTAGGCCTAGAGTTAACCATAGTCAGAGGTATTACATGACAGAATAATAGCTAAATCCAAGCTAGTGAGGGTTTTGTTTTAGCTTTTCCATATACCAATCTTCTCCTTCTAAAATTAAGGGAAAATGAAAATGATAGAGAAATACAATGGGATAATTGTGTCAGTTGAGTATCTTCTGAGAAACACTACAAATGCATTTTTTTGTTTGATCTCCACATTCATATTATCATCATTCTTTTAAAAGTTAGAGAACTGAAATATAGGAGGTTACATTGTTTGCCCAATGAGAGATTATTAAAATTTGGAGGAGTTAGTATGCAAACTCAATATGGCAAAGCCTGATCTTTCTTTTTTTTTTCTTTTTTTTTAAGAGAGAGTAAGGGAGAGAGAAAAAGTCAACTTCACTTATTTTTCATCTTTTTTTTGTTTTTGTTTTTCCAACACTTACTTGTGTATGTGGTGTTAGGGTTCGAATCTGGGTCCTTGCACATGCCAGGCAAGCATTCTACTTCTAAGCCACCGCTTCATTCCCAGAGCTTGATCTTAGTCACCATATCTTCCTAGCTTAGGGATATGGAAAGGGAGAAAGAGGATTTTTTTTCTTATGGATTACCCCTTTTGTCTGTATTCTCTACCTAGACTATGAAGCCCTGTCTTGTTACCTATATGGAGAATGAGTTGTGGACATAATGAAAAACTAAGATAATGACTCCTTTTGTTTTTTCTGGTAATGGGGATTGAACCCAGGGCCTTGTACATACTAAGCAAGCACTCTAGCATTTAACTACATTTCTAGCAGTAATACTTATTCCTAAAGTTCTAAACTACATGTAAATCATTTGCCTTCCTTTCAAACAAGGATCTCTTTGACCAGACGTGCCATGACATTCAGACTATTGGCCATCGACCAGTTCCTTTCTTACACTTGATGTTAATAATTATGTCATTTCATTGTAAGGCATTTATATACACCAGGAGACATTTTATTCCTTTTTTTAGCAAGGATACATTATGATTAATTGAATCTGAATGATTAAAATAATGGATGAGTTATTTTAATAACTATTAATAACTGGCAATCATATAGAAATCAAAAAGATAGCTTACATTTTTATACAGTATATGCCCAGTAAATTATTAAATAATGACACATCATTTCTTTTGTTTTTCTTTAAACACATGAAAATGAATCTGTAAAGGAAACTTCTACTGGGATTCAACCTTTTAGACTCAAAAATTGAAGGAGAAAATAAGAGAACTACCTTATTTGTACTGAAAAGTTTTATTAATTTCAAAATATATAGTAATAGAACAATGTTGAAATTTTAGTTCTCTCACATACATGCACATATACATATACATGTGAACACACACACACACACACACATATATATATATATATATATATATATATATATATATACATGCTAAGAGCACACACAAACATATAAATGATGCCCTACAATTTTAGGAGCCATTAATATACACCCCCGAAGTCCTAAACTCCTATTTGAAATTTATAGATTAACCCTTGGATATAAAGCTTTGTCTCAGTGATGGAGTGAAGAACCCCCTAGCTATACTTTGATAATAGTGTTAACATTTGGCAGATATCATGGCTTTGTCTAGCATCAGGCATGGAACTTCTGAGGAGACAACCAATTTTAAAGTAATTCCCCAAAATATGATTGACTGGTACACTATAATCCTTCTATATTACAGAAGAGAAATCATCTGCAGGCATGTCTAATAAGAGAGAGTCATCCATCTATAATAGTTACTAAGTCTGTTGTTATCCCTGCATTTTATTTTCGTTACTTACAAATATGCTCTCCACTGACTGCACAAGGCCATCTCTGACCACCAAGATGAACTTATTTTTCTTGGAATAGAGGTAATGCATCCTGTGAACTTGTGATTCTCATTTGTTAAGGACAGAGACTGAAAGAAGCTGGCCCCTGACTAATGGAACAAGGGAGTCAACTAGACCATCAAGGGCACACACAATTCATAGCTTCTTTCTGGAGTCAGGGAGTTAATTTTAATACTCATGATATAATTGTGGCGAGAAATACATTCCTGACTTCTTTCCTCATGGCAGTTGACACATCTGGGATTCTCAGAGGGATTTTTTCAAGCTGTAAAAAGCACTCTGAGAAATAATTTTTCAAAATCTTTATAGAGTATTAAGAATAATTAAAATCAAATAACACACATTTATTATAACTATGAGCACTTTGTAATATAGTCTACATGTCTGAAAGAAACATTTATATTTTTTGATGTGTGACTCTGTTTGCATTTACTGATTAAATGTAATTTTTCATCTTATCCACTAAACTTATATCACAAATTATTTGTGCTATTTTTAAAAACAAACCTGCCCTTATAAGGATATATTTCTAAATTTTATTTATTTATTTAAAGAGAGAGAGTTTCTCTGGCACTTAGCCCTGCATGTGGTACTGGGATTTGAATCTGGGTCCTTGCACCTGCCAGGCAAGTGCTGCTGCAACCGTGGAGCCACTGCTCTCGTCCCCCCGCTAATAAGGATTTACCATCAGAAAGTGTAAGAAATAATAGTGTTAGCTTTCTGTCACCATGACAAAATATCTGAGCAAAAAACATAAACAGGAAAGATTTATTTTGACTAATGGGTTTGGAGGTTTTGTTCCATGGTCACTTGGATCGCTTTTTTCCGGGCAGGGGGCATGTGGTGGAACATAGCAGCTAATCTCATAGTGGCAGAGAGGCAGGTAGAGAGAGGGAGGGAGGAAGAGAGGAAGGAGTGAGCCAGGACCAGAGGATGCCCTCAGTAATCTCCCAACACTCTATTAATTAGGAATCTATCAATGGATTAATCCATTGATAAGGTCAGAGCTCTCATTATCCATCACTTTTCAAAAGTCCACTTGTAAACAATGCTGCTTTGGGGACCAAGTCTTCAACACATGAGCCTTTGGGTTACATTCTAGATCCTGAATGTCCCACACTTTTTAAAAAATAAAGATGCTAATGCCATTGGAGTGGATGTATGGTTTATTAAGAAGCTCCTTTAAGGGAATAAATACTTTACACCTAAATTTTCCAAGATTTCTGTAAAGAATTTATTTGACCATGTTGCCTCCAAGTATTTTGTCTTAGCTTGGCTCATTTTGAGTAGGTCCAGTTACCAGCCTTTCTTTAAACGTTAACTCTAAAGGCTGGATCAGTGGCTCAGTGGTTCTGGTGCTTGCCTGGCATGTGTGAGGATGTGGGTTCGAACCCCAGACCACATACACAGCAAAGGGTCAAGCAATGAAGGTACATGAAAAGCTAAATAAAATTGATTCTCTCTCTCACTCTCTTGCTGTCCCTCTCTCTTATAAAAAATATAAAGTAACTTTAAGTCCTTGAACTTTTCCTCTTTCTTATTTCTTTTATTTATTCCTTTTTGAGTAACAAGAAAAGGATATTTCAGAAGTATGATTTCTATTTTTTTATTGAACTTTATATATTTGAATTTTAGTCTGGTTTTCCAGACTTATTTTTTGATATTTGAAATGACGAATATCGGCAGGGGGTGGGTGGAAATGACCTACATGGTCATAAGCATAAACTATAAAATACTTAAATTGCTTTTAAATCATCATATTTTAGATTTTAGGTCTGATTCAGCATCCAGCAGTCAAGGAAGTTTGACTAAGGACTTTGAGCAGTGTTGGTATGGAAGGCAATGCTCATCTGGAGTAGAGCCCTCTGGAAGCACAGCTCCAGCTCACATTGTCAGAATCTATAGAAATCAATGTTCATTTGTCCAAGCAAATGAAAATGTTCTGTCTTGAAAAACTTTTCCATCCATATACTTGACTTTGCATGTGGCACAGATCAAAATCCTTATCATTATTTATTTTCCCTTCAACTAACTATCATGCTCCCGAGTAGGAGGTGCTCACAGCAATTCATCACACATGATTTTTGTCATACTCAACGAAAAGCTACCAGTTCCTTTGGAGAGGAAAACTCATGGTGGCAAGCTTTAACATTACTAAGTGTGAAAAGAAGAACTTGAGTAGTCATCACAGTCATGTCCAAAAGTCAATAGTAGCATAGTTGAAAAGTTCAGGCCAGGCCTTTTCATTGAGGTATCTCATAAAATAATGATTTTCAAAATTGTGATTGTGAATTTTGCAATTCTTTAAGACATTGACCTGTCACTCAAATGTACTTGTGTACCATATGATATTTGACTGAACTTCATATTTAGTACTACCATAAAACATTTCCTTGTAAGATAATATTTTGCAAAATGTGTAGTATACACATGTATGTGTAGTACAGAAAGGAATATTTTCATGTTTACCTTCCTATAGAAAAAATTAATTATAGGACCTGAAGGTACGATGATGCTTGAGAAAAGAAAAGGAAAATGAGTATCAGGAAATACATGCAGATTGTAGCCTTGTAAAATATTCTCCTTCATCATTAGATATTTGGCATACTTGAGTGACATAACTCTAATTAAATCAAATATCCCTATACAAGGGTTTCTCAGATACTTTTCAACCTTTAAAAATTAACAAATTCATTCAAATGATTGTTTTCTGTTGCCTGAATTTGAATGTTCATTACTTTGTGAGGAAATTAGTGTTGAATATTCCATCTTTAGAAGTACTAAATAAACCCACTGAGATAAACCCCAAATAAAAAATTCTGTTGTAATCTACCCAGAATTGTCAGATTTAATGCAATAGGTTATGCTAGAAGGGATTTATTTTCATTGTTCACCTTTTACATATAATTTTCCTTCCTCTCAGTGAGATTTAAGTACTGCAGGGTAGGGTCTGTGATTTATCTCTAAAGGTATCTCCTAGTCTTCTAGGGGCTGAGTAAACTTGCTGAAGGTTGAGTTGGGGTGCTGAGGCCCCACTGAGATCCTCTTAACCAGGCAGGCCTAGGCCCCCACCCTTAGGGACCCTGTCCTCAGCTGCTTGCCTTGGTTGTCACCTTGCCCAAGAGAGATGCATTCCCACCCTGGGGCTGAGTCAGTCAAAGAATGGCTGGTGCAGGGTTAGGAAGCTTAGCTTCCTTCTTAGCTGGTACAAAACTGGGATTTCACCCACACTCCACAGCCACCTTTTGGATCCAGCAGATTTTGACCTCTTTTAAAACTGTGTCTTTCCCTATCTTCCTCTTCTGACTGTCCTGCTTGTCTCACTCACTTATAGATCTCCCTTGAGAGTAACTTGAAGGTCATTTTAAGGGTCTCTTCCCTAGCATTTGAGGGTAATTCTTGAAGATAGATTTAAGGCATGAAGTGAGTACACAAAGCATCTGGGGGTGGAAACATCAACTTAAGAGTTGAGAAGTTTAAAATCGGTACATAGGGCTTTCAGCCTTTTTGAGGTTAATATTATTTTCTATTTACTATTGTTTGTGTCACCCTCTCTCCCCTTCATATAGAATACTAAGAGACAAATGGAAGGACGTAGGCATATTGTTCCTAGGAGTGAGTCTGCATAAGTACTTGTCATGGAACCTGGGCAATGGCTGGTGGGTGGGTGGTGAGAATTCCCCAAGATGAAGAGAAACAGTGGAGAGTTTATTGGAGGAAGATATACTGAATCCTTGCAATGGGGGCTTGACAAAAACATCTATCTGTCCATGGGCTTTAATTAATTCTGAGTTCTTTATTCACCTTTGGTTAAAATCTTTGGGGGGCTCTTTGCAAAGCAAGGGATGATTGACAGATTCCTGGGCTTTGCCCACAAGGTTCATTTCCTGTGTGCCAAATGCTTGTTCCCAGGTTTCACATTAGATACAAGAGGTGCAAGTACTGTGTAGGAAGTCTTAAGCAGGTGATTCTCCTAGGTTACTGGAGATCAAACTTGGGGATCTATATATACTCCTCCTCGGGATGGTTGGACAATCCTTTGAAAAGCAGGATCCTGATGTTTACACTTCTGATCTCTGCAAGGGACAGGATGTAAGGGAGAACCTTAGCCTCATATTAGTTCTGCTAAGCAAGCTGAGATGGGAGCCTGGGACAAGGGTCTCTAATCTATCCTGCCTCTGTTTTGGCGTTTTTCTGGAGATGAAAAGTGAGAATGGGAAGGGTTCACCATCTTCCTGCCAGTGCACTCCTCTTTAAGAAGATGCTGTCTATGCAGGCTGTATTTGCTGGGGATCCTCTGGGTCTGGCAAACTGTGTATTAAAAGGTGTCTGTTTTAAAAGCTACATTAACTGCTTTAGGGTATTATTTAGCATAACTTAGGGCTAGTCTTAGAAAGTTCCAAATTGGCAAATCACTCTAAAATATGCAGTAGAGACCTCAAGGAGTTAATGCAACTTCTGAACATGTCTACTGAGAGGAGAGCAGCTGACACCCAGGAACAAGCTGGCTTGGTGTGCAGGGGACAGTGCCAGGACTGGACAGCTCTGCCTTGGCCCTTTCTGAGAAGATTGATGGGGCTGGCTTCATTTGCTCCCTCCCATGTATTACGGAAGAGTTTTACTTGTGATAATCTAGGTGTCTGAAGGAATTAGTGGACTTTTCACTTATTTAGAGATAGATGAAATACTATCAGAGTATGGATCTGTGATCCAAAAAGGAAGATTGATCTCTTCCCATGTTTAAACAAACCCAGTGAGTTCCCAATTGTAATACATGGCATTCGTATTGGTTTCCTAGGGCTGCCATATAAAAACATCACACATGGAGTGGCTTGAACCACAGAAATTTAGTGTCTCAGGGAGGTTAGATGGCCGAGATCAAGGTCATCAGCGTGATCCCTTTTGAGGGCCATGATGAAGACTCTGTTCCACACTGCTCTCTGAAATTTTGGGGGTTTGCTGGCAATTTTTGGTAATTTTCAGCTTGTAGAAGACTCATGTCTATCTTTGCGTTCAGTCAGATGGAGTCCTCTCTGTGTATATATATGTCTCCAAGTCCCCTTCTTTTTCCTTTGGAAAAGCAGCTATATTGGATTAGTGCTTTCCCTAGTTATAGCATGTTAATCATTTATGTAAAGATCTTTTCTCCAAATATGGTCTCATTCTAAGGTACCGGTGGTTAAAACTTGAAGATATTCATTTTCGGAGGCATGATTTAACCCATACAGCAATATTAATAAATACTTTTGTGTTGAGTCGTATCATGACTTATGGTCACATTATCACTCTTCTCAATAAATCAAAATTGTACTTTCAAATTAGTGGCACAGCTTAAAATTAACTCAGGTAAGCCAGGTGTGGGAAGGCCAATAGAAGCAAAACAAACACACTGTCTTTAATAAGTGAGAGCTGACGTTCATTCTCAGATTTAATTAAAGGGAGTGGAAGACAGTATGTTAAAATGTGTATTCCACTTAACCTCCTCCTCTTACCTTGCTTATTTGTTTTTCTATTTTTGATTATGGGCTGTTTGGATCTGAATTTTTCAGTGATGCTATGAATTGATATTGTAACGTATAATCGCCTTCCCTTTATGGACTATGCATCCATTATTTCACACTTTTGAAAAAACTGCACATAAAACTGAACACCAAACACAAATAATCCAGTTAATAAATGGGCTAGGTAGCTAAACAGAAACTTCTCAACAGAGGATGTCCAAAAAGCCAATAAACATGTGAGAAAATATTCTACATCACTAGCAATCTGAGAAATGCAAATCAAAACTTCACTGAGGTTCCACCTCATTCAATCAGAGTGGCAAAATGAAGAATACAAAGAATAACAAATGTTGGAGGGGTTGTGGGAAGAAAGGAATACTAACAGATTGTTGGTGGGATTGCAAACTGTACAGCTACTCTGGAAAGCAGTGTGGAGACTCCTCAAAAAACTAGGGATGGAACCACCTTGCAACCCACTCCTGAGTATTTTTCCAAAAGAGCTAGGATCAGAATCAGTATACTACAGAGATGTAGCTACATAAATGTTTATTGCAGCTCAATTTATAATAGCTCAACTATGGAACCAACCCAGATGCCCCTATCTGGATGAATGGATCCAAAAACATACACACACACACACACACACACAGAGTTCTTCTCTGCTATTCGAGAGAACTATATCATGCTATTTGCAGCCAAATGGATGGAACTGGAAAAAATTATGCTGAGTGAAATATCCCAAACACAGAGACTTAAGGGCCGAATGTTTTCTCTCATATATGAAAGCTAGAGTAAAACCTAAGACAGGATGGAAATTAGCTAAATTTAAGTAATAAACTCACCATGGTTGAAATTTCACAAGACTGGGGGATTCATGGCTATGAGGTGCGGGGAGAAGAACGGGAGGCAAGGAGGAGCCGGAGGGACCAGAGGAGTTATCAATATGGCTGGGAACACTCGCCCCTATGAGAATCCTAATTATACACAGGTAGATGGAGAAACTCAGAAATTTCAAAAATTAATATACATGTATATGTTCATTTCCACCTATAGCATGGGGGCATTACAGAGCAGGCATGAGACAGGGGAATGAATGAAAGGGGGAGATCCTGGTTTAGAATCAGCCTCCACTTACTTTGTCAATATCCATGCATGCGTGAATTTGTAACGATGATTCCCTCCAACATTTAGGACTATGTCGAACAAATAAATAAAATTCAGAAAGGCTATTAAAATTTTTAAAAAATACAGCATAGGACAATATAAAACAAGCCACATTTTTAGGCCAGATCTGACTGGGGTACTGTTGGTACAAGGTCAACAACCCCTGGCTTGGTGTCATTTAAAATCTGAGTTCCTCCATGAGTGTGGGTCACATAATCTAGTCCAAAGAGATGGCATGGTAGAGTGGTAACTAGTGCAAGACCTTGAATCACTGAATGGAAAGATACATGCTATTTCTTGCTAGGTATTGTTGATCTTAAAAGGTTATTTATTTTCTGTGCCCTTAATTTCTGCATTTAGAAAAGGAAAGATTAGATCTGATCCCAAACACATAGATTTCTTGAGAAATTTGCATCATTTTATGGTAGCAGGTGAACAGTACATACTCAACTAATATTAGAATTATATTAAATATAGTAACACCATTTTACCTAGCATCTTTACCTGATAAAGTTTAGTAAGAACAAAGCAGTCATATATTTATGCAATCTATAAAATTAGTGTTTTCAAATGTCTTTTATTGTTTAGCATGTGCAATTATGTATCCTCAGTCACTTTGGTGTGTCCTTCTTGATTATTCTTTTTTATTTATTAGATTCTGTAAACAGCCCTATAATGTAATTTAGATATGAGACAGATTGGCTGCAATGAAAAACCTGATTTTTAAACATGGAGGATTTCATTAAGTCACTCTGAGTGGTTTTGATAGATAAGAATATGAAAAATTTTGATGGACAATGTATTGAAAACTGGCACCTAGGATAGGATTTCATCGGAGAACAATTTGAGGATAAAGGGAAAAACAGAAGTTCCTTCAGGCAATTTGGGTCACTTACTTTTCTATTTTAAAAAGGTCTTTTGATGACTGGGTTGTGAAAGTAAAATATGAACTGGGCCACATCATGATGCTTTATAATTGTGTCAATAGTAATGAATCTATACTAATTCATACTTTGTTCTAGGATTCTGGTTTGAAAGCATAACATTTATTTGGAAGATTATAAGGTAAAATGGAATAATTGAATTTTCATCATTTTTGTTTAACTTTGCAATGTAAATATTTTCTCACAATCAAGTGGGAAATTCTGTGTTTTCTTAAACATGGGATATTTTTGTTGTAATGTTTTATTTTAGCTTATCTTGTTCATTTGTTCGGAGAACAGACTTAAAATTATCAGCTTTCTTAATACCTTGAAAGATTCTTGACTTTCATTTTGTAAAGAAAATCCAAAGATTAATTTGGAACCATGATCCCAATAATGTGGAAATTAGAATTTGGAAAAGTTAAAGAAGTAGCTAAATGGATAATATGACTGTATCAGTCTTGGTGTGGTTCTGATGTTAATCTACAATTCCATTTTACAAGGAAATTGTCGAGGTCTCACAAGGTTAAGTTGCTCTTTTCTGCTCTGGTTTTGTTACTCCATTTCTCTGATCATTTACTTTCCCCCTGCACCACTCTTGTTTCATTCCTGCTTTCTCTGGGATTGTTATGGCCTGATGTCAGGACACGTGTCACCAATTTCAGAGAATCTGAATTCTCAGAATCATCTGAGGGTGGGTTTTTAAACAGAGTTATAGCTCTTTGTTCCTATTACTGGAGTTTAAACCCAGGACACTCTACTACTGAGCTACATCCCCAACACATTTTTATTGGTTAATTTTAGTTACACATATCATTAGGACCCATTTTGATATAATTATAAAAGCATGGGATATATAATTTGCTATAATTCAGTTCCCAATATTTCTCTTTCCCTCCCCTCTCCCTCTCCTGTACCCTTTTCTCTATGATCTGCTTTTTATTTTTATTTTTAATCTTTTTAAAAGTGTCTTGTGGATATACATGATTCACTATGGTATAATCATGTCCGTATGCAGGGAAGTTAGGTCAGGATCATTCCATAGTTCTTCCTTTTTCTTGTTCCTTCCTGCTTCCACTTAATCTACTCCACTGATCTTTCTCCTGTTTTTGTGGAATCCCCCACTTTTCCCTTTCTTTTTCTCTCTTTTTCCCTCACTCTTATTTTGGACTAGCTTTTGCATATCAGATAAAACATTCGACCTTTGGCTTTCTGACTCTTGGCTTATTTCTTGTAGCATGGTAGTCTCCAGTTCTATCCATTTGCTGGAAAATGCCACAATTTCATTCATTATGTGGCTCATTAAAGTCCCATTGTGTGTATATGTCACATTTTTCTATCCATTCATCTGTTGAAGGGCACCTAGGTTGATTCCATAGCTTGGCTATTGTGAATTATGCTGCTATAATCATTGGTGTGCTGTGTCCCCATTGCACTGCATTATCCTGTTGTCCCACTCCTCTCTGTATCTGAAAGATCTAAGTGTGTTCCTTTTAAATGTTATTTTCATTCCAAATGACCTCAGATAAGAGGACTTCATGTTATTATTATTATTACTCTTCTGTTATTTATAACTGTTCTTTTTCTCTTTCGTGTCCATACATTGAGATATGTATATTGCATGTCTTCAATAAGAAATTTTACATGGCCTAGAAATTTGCTGGCTTAAAAATGGTAATTCTTTTGATTTGTTGACTTGAATCAAAGAGCACTTTCTGCTTTTTCATTTGTTTGTTTCAAGTAAGGCTAGGTATGAGCAATCAGGTATATCCACCAGCAATTTGACACTAAGTTGTGTAATTCATAAGGGTGCTGTCGTCTCTTTTAAAGTTAATGGAAGCAACTTATATAAGCACTAAGATAATAATAATGTTATTTAAAATAATAACCTAGGGAAACCTGCTTATGGATATATTTTATAAATACATACTTTCTTTCAATGCTTTGCCGTATCTTTATGCTATTATTGCTCAAAGTTTTCTTTAATGTTTAACATATTTCAAATATTAAGTGAATAGAAAAAAATGTAAAAAAGCATGTGCCAGTATATGCATATTTAGTTTTGACTCTATTTGCATCTAATGGAACTTTTTATCAGAAACCTATGTTTCTGATCCAGCTTAAAATATACCTCTCTGCCATAAATATGTGTAAGGGGGGAGGGAAGAGGGGAGAGGCAGAGGAGAGGAGAGGAGAGAGGGATCTAGGGAGACAATCAAGAATGTGTCATACTCTTTACCCCTATCCAGAAGCCAAATAATATTCATATGATCATTTAATGCTGAAAAATATAAATTATTATATGCATATATATATATATATACACATTTATCATTTATAGCTATTGTAGGGGAAATATAAAAGAATCAAGAGACTGGGGGGTGGGAGATGTAGGGGAAGACTCTGGATTAGAAGCAAATACATGTGGTGTTGTTACCTTATATTCATCTATGATTTATAACAACTTATTAAAAAAATAAATAGATAATATATGCCTCCCTTACATGGCATTACCTTTCTGCAAAGGCATGCTCAGGCAGCAGTGTGTGTGCTCTGGGGCATTTATGTTCATTTCCTAGCATGCCATAGTAAATTACCAAAGACTGGGTTATTTGAACAACAGAAATGTATTCTTTTACGTTTTAGAAGAATTTTTCTTTCTTTTTTTTTGTCCTTCTTTTTTCTTTTTGTAAGGACACCAACGAGACATTGATTAGGACTGACCCTAATTCAAAATGACCTTGTCTTACCTAGTACATCTTCAATGAATCACTTTCCACATAAGCTCACATTCTGAGGTTCCATATAGATATGGAATACAGATATGGATCTTTGGAATCTATTCAGTCCAGAGATCATACATTCCTAGGTAAATATGTAATTAGTAGCAATTCACAATGTAGATTTAGTGGTTTTAAATTGACTTAAAGGATTTACACATATTTCTTTGCAAAATATTTTTTATGTTTGAAAATTTTAACAAGTTAACACACATATGTCAGTTACACTAATTTGAATAACTGCATATTCCATTTTTTAAAAATCAGTTATTTATCATTTTTTCGATACCAGGGATTCAACCCAAGGATGCTAAACCATTGAGCTACATCCCCAGCCCTTTTTATCTTTTTGAGCTACATCCCCAGCCCTTTTTATCTTTATTTTATTTTTTTATTTTGAGGCAGGGGCTGTTTTAGTCAGTTTTTTCATTTTTGTTACTAAAAGACTTAGTAAGAACAATTTTAGGAAGAAAAGTTTATTCGTGGGCTCACGTATTTGGAGACCTCAGTTCATAGAAGCCCATTCCTTGGGGCTCAAGTTGAGCTGAACATCATGATGGAAGAGTGGGGTGGAGGGAAGTGGCTCAAGGCATAATGAAGAAGAGAGAGAAAGAAAGAGAGAGAGAGAGAATCTCCACTCCAGATACAAAATGTATACCTCAAAGACACACCTCTAGTGACCTCCCTCCTCCAGTCACACCTTACCAGCCTACAGTTACTACCCAATTACTCCCTAAAATGGGATTAATTCACTGATTGGGGTAAAGCTGTCATACCCCAACATTTTCGCCTCTCAGCCTGTTTCGTTGTTTCGCATAATGAGCTTTTAGATGACACCTTTCATCCATCCAAACTGTAGCATTCTGCCCTTGGCCCCCAAAACTCATGACAACCTCACAATGCAAAACACATTTAGTCTATTTTCAAGAGCCCTGTTGTCTCAACAGCTCCAAGATTTCCAGAAGTTCAAGTCCAGAGCCTCAGCTGTGACTCAAAGCAAACTTGCATCATGAGCTCCTATATAAAAGTAAGCCGTTTACAAGTACCCAATATATAAAGATACAGACCAAACATTTCCATTCAGAAAAATAGAAGCATAGAAGAGGGATGGGACCAAAGCAAGACTGCAGTCCAACTGGGCAACAGGTCCTGTAGTTCCTGTTCAACATCTGGAGCACATGGCCTCCTGAAGTCTCTCAGCAAAGGCCTGTGTAGCTCTGCCACTGCAGCCTTGCTGGGTGCAGCCCGCATGACCTCTCTGTTGGATTTTTTCTGCTTCATTCCTGCAGCCTTCCTTGTAGAGCTTCCATGGTATTAGTATTTCTTAGTCCAGGGGCCTCTTCTGCAGTTTTGTTTTCCTTCTCACATCTCCATGCATCAACCTTTCAGGGACTCTATCCTGGGACACTTTGCCTGGCCTCCCAGGCCTTCCTTTGAAATCTCGGTGGAAGCTTCCATCACCCCCTACCTCCAGCATCCTGTAACCCTGCAGAACCAGCACCACATGGTTGCCACCAAGGTCTGCCACCATTTGGAGCAGTAGCCAAGACTTCAGGGACCAAGGGAATAGCAGTCTCTGTGTGCCTGGGTTTCTGAGCATGTTCAACCAACTTCCTAGGTCCTTTTATAAAAGAAGGGTGCCTCACTGGTCTCCATTCAAAGGAATCTTTTACTGCCTTGGGCCTGAGCTGGGATTGGTCTTGCCAGTTCCTAAGATGCCCTCAGGCCTTCTTTCTTTCCTCTCTGGGCAAACTCTTTAGCATATCTTTAGTGGCAGTAATGCCTTTAACAACTTCAACTTCTTTAGCCCCAGTTTTACTTCCATCTTTCATGCCCAACTTTTTCAAATCTTTCTGCTCTGCTTTCTGTTCCTCATTAGCACCATAAATGTGTCTGAAAGCTGCCAGCATTACCCATGCCACAGCATGAATGCTATGATGCCTAGAAATTTCTTCTGTCTGATTAAGAAATCTGTCACTTTTTAAAAAATGTTTCCCAGAAAGTCTCAGGACATGGGCAAAATGCAGACAACCTCCTGGCCAGAATGGCCCTAGTGAATTTCTAGTAGAGTCCTCCTTATCCTGTGAAACCCATTGAGCCCTATCTTTGCTGTACACAGAAGACATGGTTTGGTCTTCTGAGCTCCCACCAGAATCACCCATTAAGCTCTGCTTACAAGAATCTAAAGCATTTCTAGCTTGCAATGCTAAACATCTCGAAATTCCTCCCACAAATTCCATAAAGCTACAGAAGTTTCTAGTCCACAAGGTCAGGTTAGTCATAACAATGGCCCCTCTCCTGGCATCAATTTCTGTTTTAGTCAACTTTTTCATTGCTGTGACTAAAAGCCTAACAAGAATAATTTTAGAAGGAAAAGTTTATTTGGGGGCTCACAGGTGCAGAGGTCTTTGTGCGTAGAAGGCCTGCTCCCTTCCTCCAGGCTCCAGGAGAGGCTGGACATCATAGCAGACGAGTGTGGCAGAGGGAAGCAGCTCAAGGTATCAAAGCAGGGAGAGAAACTTCACCCCAGATACACGTCCTACCAGCCTACAGTTACCACCCCGTCATGGGATAATTCACTGGTTAGGTTAAGGCTGTCAATAGCCAATCATTTCACCAGCTTTTGGGGGTCACCTTTCATCCAAATCATAACAGGGACTCATTAAATTGCTTAATAAAAATAGTTTGTAAGTTTAGCATTTACAAAAGTACAAAGCATTGAGATGATAATGCAAATACTATTATCATTCAGGTCTTTTTTCATGCATAGATAATGATTCTCTAAGATTGACAATTATGAGAAAAAGTGGGTCAAAGAAGAGAGAAATCCTATTTTTTTTAGATATGCAAACACTACATGTTCAATCTTCTTCATACTTAGACTGGAGCTATGTGACAAAACTCTGATCAGAGAAATGTGGATGGCTCATTAAAAAGTCCCCTGAGCCTTCCATCCTTTAACTTCATCATTCATACAACTGGAAGCCAAAGATTCTGAGAGTTAATGCCACCAAATTGCAAAAGAATGTGCCCCTCAGTGAACCTCCTCTAGGAGTCCAGACTCATGGAAGAGTTGCAGGAACATCCACATTTTACATATTCAAGTGACCGAGCCTTTCAGAGTTGCATGGTGACTTCCATTACTTAGGTGGGCTCATACACATATTGGTAGATTAATGCAAGATACTGCTCTAAAAATGCCAGATCATAAAGAAACTTGAAAGAAACTCTGCAGAGATTGGGATCTGTGTTGGCAAAACATTAGCTAGGATTGTGGACTACAGAAACTTCGAGGGTAGAACCTGTTCTTACTTAGCCTGCCTGTCCAGGACAGACTGATGGAAATAAACTAAGTTCATGTGCATTGGCTACCACTGACTTTATGTCAAGTAAAAGGTGAACTTCACAATGAAGTGGCTGGTTTACGAGGGAATAAGTCAAGAACAGTGACTCTAGAAATATGAGTGTTTAGAAGTTAGAAAAACCTATAATTTCCATAATCTTTAATAATAGGATATGAAATTTAGATCTTAATGTTCACAGTATTATCTAGGCCAAAGGTAACACTAACCTTGACCATCCATCTATTTATTTTTTAAAAGATAGACTCATTGTTAAGAGAGAGAGGGGCTTTAGAGGTGGCTCAGCAGTTAAAGTGCTTGCCTGGCACACACGAGGATCCGGGTTCAAACCCCAGCACCAAACACACAACAAAGTGTCAGAGAAAAGAAAACCAGATGAAAAAAATAAATAAAATTGATTTCTCTCTCTCTCTCTCTCTTTCTTTCTTTAAAATAAGAGAAAAGAAAACAATTATTGGCACATTGACTACCTAGAAGCAGGTAGATCAGAAGGTCTTTAATTTCGGAGGAAGCCATCTTGTTACAGAACATGTAAACACAGGCAAAAGAAGCACGTTTGAACCTTCAAGATTTAAACTGCTTCTGAGAAACTAGACTTCCTGTGGGAGGAGGTCAGCTTTCTAGCTGTAGAGGCTGCAGGAGGGCATGGTTCCACACCTTCTGCAGGTGTGTTTGAAGAGATGGTAACAGGAAGTCCTTGGAAGGAGAGCCAGGGGCCGTGACAGGCCCTGTACCGAAGAGCTGTGGAAACTGACCCTGCCTCCTCTTGCTGCAGTTTGAGATAGAGGCAAATCACATGGTTCTGACCTGCTGAATATATGAGAACTTAGCTATGCCACCTTCAGGGCTCAAAGTTGGAAGTGTCCTATGTACCCTTCTGTACTATATCCTCCATCTACGCAGAGGGACGAGAAGGACCATGTTGGGGGAGCCCCGGTATACAAAGTGCATGCTCCCCTTCGTAATCCAATGTAGGAAAGCAACTGGGAATGCGTCCTAGGGGGGCTGTTCAAGACCTCTGTCATGAGATCTGGGGACTACTGGTGGCAGTGTGGAGCACTCTGGGGTCTGTCAAGGTATGTAATCAGTAAATCTCTTCTTAGGTGAGATCCGCTTCTTGAGTTTTGATTTCCTTCATTGTTTCATTTGCTACCTCCTGAGAAACTAACTTCCAGAGACAGGGTCAAAATTCGGGGGTGCTTCCATGTGAAGTTTTGCACTGTCTGCTGCGCTCCAGGGGTCTAACTCTGTGGGCAGCAGTGTTGGGCCAGAGTGATTCCCCCTCTCAGCCCTCATGGGCATGCCCTTCACTTACGGCCTATTTTCTTAGGCTGTGTTTCATTTTTACTTCTTTTAAATCTTTGCATTCTCTTTCTTTTTGGAGCATTATTTTCTCTGATACATTCTCTACAATTTCCTTCCGGTGCTTCATAGTCATTCAGAATCTTTTCCAGTGTTGAACATGCAGTTTAACTCATTTGCTGAGTTTTTCCTTTTTATTGAAATGACACCATTTTTCATTTATAAGAGCTCTTTAAAAATTTTTTTCCATATATGCCCATTCTTTTCTCAAGGTGTCTTTTTTATATTTCTTTAAAGCTTATTTCTCACTTTAGTGAATTCGGCAAAGGCACTTTAACAGTCTTTGAATTATTCTATTATTTCAGGTTTTAAACGTGCTTCTCTCATTGCACTTGCTTACTTTCACTTAGGATTCCCTATTTTCTCTTCTGTTTTACAACTTTCAACTTTTAATTTACTTTTAGTGGGAAACGCATTTGGTGTGTGGATATTTGTAGCCTGATTTTGGAAATGTCCCTTCAGACTGGTTTTGTATCTTAGAGGAATCACTAGCCTCGGATGAAAGGTTCGGACCTGTGTTTCTCAGCAGAGGTGTTCCTGCATCACGCAGGTAGCACCCATGGGAACCTCAGCCTCCTCATTGAGCGGCATTCTCAGAAAAGAGACTTTCCCTCCACGCAGGGGTTTGATGATAAAGGCTCTTTGAAGCTTCCCTGCAATGTTTCTGTTTCCAAATATTCGAGATTTTTCCTGGCTTCGCCTTTGCTGAGATTGGACTCTTGTTGTTGTTGAAGGCTGCATTTCTCGCTTTCTATCTTGGGTGGCTTGTGGTTGTGTTTAGCTGCTGGGCGAGGGGTGTGGGAAGACAAGCCCAGCATTGGGCATTTGACTTCCATCCCGACACATGCTTATTTCATGTAGGAATCTGGGAGAAGGCGCTGCGGACATGAACTAACAAATAAAGGCTACAATTCACATGCGACTGTGAAAGGGGGCTCTCTCCAGAAAGCAGCCTGGTGCTTGGATGTATTTAGAACTGGTTGAACTTCTCTGCACCCTCACACATGCGTGCACACACAGGCTGTGTTCCTGGTGGCAGCGGGCTCACACCTGCCTTAGATGGTATCCTCCAAAGAAGCGGCCTTCACTTAGGATCCAGGACGGAGAGGTTGTTAGGGAAAGGTCCCTGGCTACTCTGCCCTGTCTGTGGTGGGCGAGGCACCTGTGGTCCCCTTCAGGAGCTTCTTAGTGTCTCACAGTGAAGTCCCAGCACTGCTCTCTCCGGAGACTCTCCTGTTATACAGAGAACTGAGAGGAAGCCAAGTGTGAGACTGTGAAAGGGAAGAACTACGCACAGACAGACCAACATTCCCAGCCCTTTTTCCTTTTTTCTTTTGAGACAGGGCCTCCCTAAGTTGCTGAGGCTGGCTTTGAACTTGCAGTCCTCCTGCCTCAGCTCCCAAGCCATTGGGATTACAGGCGTGCACCACGGTGCCCACTCTATGTGTGTTTTAAGCTTGAAAATTTGCAACTATTTAATTAATTTTCCCTGGTCAATTGGTGCAACCATATGGAAAAATATAGACTAGAGTTGATTTCTAATATCATCTATTTAATCTAGATTTTACTATCATGAAGCTGAGTCTGGTGGGCATAAAATAAATCATACAGCATGAATCAATTGATATCTGAAGACATTTGATCATATTTAAGTCATTAATTCTTCTAATCAACATTATCTTAACCTCTCCCTTGTTCTTGGCATTGGAGTATAAAAGTTCAAATATCACCCCAAGGATTTTGCAAAATCTGAGACTTCCTTACATTTTATTATTTATTGAAGGTAAGGCTCATAACTTTGGATTATTCTAAACTGTCCACCTATGATAAGATGTGGGTATGCAATGGCACAGAGTTTGGGGCTTTTACTTTCATAAATATTTCCAACTGCAAAGCATTTTAAAATGATTTTTTCAAATTAATCATTTAAGTAGTTTAAATCACTTAAATGTAATTTAATTGAAATGACTAATACTATCCCTCTTGGAATTATCTTATCCCAAATAAATAAGTGAACTATAAACAAACAAAAAGAAATCCTATTTACTTGTTGGTGTAAGTGGGAGGAAGAAAGAACACTGGAAAAATACACCAAGTAGCTTTGACCTTCTGTGTTTAAATACCAGCAGCTTCTGCTGATGTCAGTTTCCATGGAAGAAAACCAGGGCAACCATGAATTGTGTTTCACATACAAATTTGATTTAACTCAGTGCCCAAGAACCTCATTTCATTTTATTCACAATCATTTTGTTTGTTGAACTGCAGAATAAAATGCTGATAAAATAATAAATGTGCTTCCTCGTATATTAAAACCAATCTTTAGGATTTGGCAAAACTTTCAAAATTTATCAGTCTCCGAAATAAAATTTCATTATTTATGAATTTCATTTCTTGTGCCCCAAATTAAATGTCTGCAAGATTGTAGAATCCAAGTTATTATGCTTAGTATAATTTCTGAAAGTGTCTATAAACATTCTCAATTACGGAATATATTTCTAAAGCTAAGCAGTTTGGTTGGAAACCAAGATTCATATTTTTTAAGTCAGTGTAAACCAGATTGGCTCTAATAAAGTTAAAATTTATCATATAAAAATGGGTATTAAAATATGAGAATCTGTGCTTATAAAGTTGGTTAAAAATAAAGTTCTATTGCCATTTCTCTACAGGTTCTGGGTCTTCCAAACTATAACAGTTTATATTCCTCCTTAAATATGCATATGAAAAGATACTTAAGGAATATCATTAGAGATTTGCAAATTAAAATGACAACTTAAGACCATCATACAATCAGGATGGCCAAAGTCCAATACACTGACACAGGACAAAATGCTGACCAGGGTGGGAAGCAGGAAGGAATCCACAGTCCCTGCTTGCAGATTGTGAAATGGTGCGTCTCTGTAGGAGACAGCTTGTCACTGCCCAACAAAACTGAACAAATTCTTACAGTACCATTCACCAATCACACTCCTTGATATTTGCACAAGAGTTGAAAACGTATTTCTACACAGAAACCTGCTCATTGATGTTTATGGTAGCTTAAGTCCTAATTGCCACAGTTTGGTATCACAACCAAGATGCCTGTCAGTAAGTGGATGGATAAACTGTGGACTTCTAGATGTTGGAATATTGGTTCAGTGTTAAAAGCCAATGAGCTATCGAGCCACAAAAGACGTGGAGGAACCGTGCATCTTACTAAGTGACATATGTTCATGGATTGTAACGTATGCACATCCTGCTCTGGGATTCAGTGAGGGAGGCTGTGAACATGGGTGAAGGGGGCACAGGGAACTCTTCAAATGTTCAGCTCGGATTTCTTCTATACCCAAAACTCTAAAAAGTAAAGATAAACTATACATCTGACAAGAGGGTTGGTATCCAGAATGCATAAGGAGCTGGAGAAAAAAAACCACCAATAGCAAAAACGTCCAGGATTTTAAAATGGGCAATAGTTCTAAATATCCATTTCTCAAAAGAAAATATACAAACAGCCATCAGAGCCATCAGGTGTATGAAAAAATGCTCAGCATCGCTAATCATCAGGGAAATGCAAATGAAAACCACAGGGAATAACTTTATTCCAGTAAGAATGATTCTTACCGGGGGATGGAGCGTGGCTCGGAGGTTATGGCACTTGCCTGGCATGCATGAATACTCAGGTTCAAACCCCAGCACCACGCACACAACAATGGAGCAACGGAGGTCACATGAAAAAACTAAACAAAAATTGATTCTGTCTCACTCTCTCTCCATATCCCTTTCTCTTAAAAAAAAAAAAAAGACTAATTCTTACCAAAGACTAAAGATAAAAAGTGTTAGAATGTGGAAAAAAGGGAATCCTTGCACACTGTTGACAGGAGTGTAAACTCGTGCAGTTATTATGGAAAACAGTAGGAAAGTTCCTCAAAAAGTTAAAAACAAAACTACCATCTGCTCTTGCAATTCCTCTCCTGGATATATATCAAAGAAAACGAAATCAGCATGTTGAACAGACATCTGCACTCCTGTTTATTACAGCAGTATTCATAGCAGGAAAGAAATGGAAACAAGCTAAGTGTCCATCAGTTGATAGACGGATAAAGAAATGTGGTGCGTACATGCAATGGAATATTAAGCAGTCATGAAAAAAGAAATGCATACTGTCCATGATGCCTTCTATAATAGAAACCCCAGAAAATTAAAACAAACAGCTATTGTTAGTGATGCATGTTTAGCTGATAAGTTATAAACAAGTTAAAAATAAGTACCATACAAATCAGGATGGTGAATGTCTCTGAGAACCATGAAAAATGAGAGGAGAGCTTCCAAGTGGTGACCAATGTTCTATTTCTTCATTTGGATGTTGGTAGTTTGGATGTGATATTTAGGATTGAATCACTGAACAATGTTTGGGTTTTATGAATCTTTAAAATACTTTCTAGGGGGCTGGCAAGGTATCTTGGTAGTAGAATGCTTGGCTGGCGTGTGCGAGGACCTGAATTCAATTCCTAGCATCACAAGCACAACTAAGTGGAGGAAAAATAAAAATCAGATTAAAAAATAAAAGAAAATTAACTCTCCAAGAGAAAACTTTTTAGTACCTTATACTCATACATAGTAGTGGGGTTCATTTTGACATATTAATAATGCAAGTAGCAGTTTGGGGCATCTGAATCCACAGCAGTGCACCCTCCCTCCCTTCCTCACTGTCCCTGATTCCCTTCCTCTACTCTGTTGTTGAATTATTTATTTATGTATGCATTATAGTTATATATATAATAAATATAAATATATAGAAAATATAGAAAAACATAGAAAATATCTATAAAGTATGTATAAATTAATATG